>WTXH01000474.1:0-15595 GCA_022376555.1 Russula compacta | reverse complement strand
TTGAATGAATAGGTTATCAGGGAGGATGGTAGTTTGTTTATTTTACCCCCTTCAAGGTCTTTTCTTCATGATAGAAAGGTCTGCAATGGTATTTTGTTTTCCTAGAAAAGTGATGGATGATAAAGTTGTAGTCTGCCAAGTACTTCATCCATCTTGCTTGTCTAGGTGTTACTTTTCACGCTGCTTGGAAGTATTTCAGGTTGTCATGGTCTGAGTGCACTTTGATTTGATGCCTAGCTCCTAGAAGAAAGTGTTTGAAGAATTTAACTGCTGATACTATTGCCAGCAGTTCTCTATCATAGATGTCATAGTTGCATTCTGCTTGATTGAGTGACTTTGAAAAGAACACAACTGGGTGTTGTCCATCTGCAAATTCCTGTGTTAGGGTGGCTCCAATGGCATAGTCTGATGCATCTGTGTCTAGTGTGAATGGTTTGGTTTGATTAGCATTCTGAGGATAGGATAGGATGTGAATTTATTCTTGAGGTATTGGAATGCTTCATCAGCTTTTTGGCTCCATTCCCATTTCTTGCTCTTCTTTTAGTTTTCATGAAGTGGTCGCACATTAGGGAATAGTGATCAATAAGTCTTTGTAGAAGTTCCCAAAGCCTAGGAAGGCCCTGAGTTCTCTGACTGTCATGCTGGACTGAGTGTGGCAGTTTGTCAATATTTCTGTCTGGCAGCCTCCTTGGCTGCTCATTCTCTTTGTATAGGGGTTAGGTCATCTGGCCTGTCTCTGTCCTCTGCTGTATGTGTAGGATGATATCTGCGTTGGTGACTGTCATCTTGGTTATCTTTAGTGGAGTTCTAACACCTTGTTAGAATGGCTGTGGGTAGTGGCGGTGCTGGCTGCTGTTGTCCTCTATCTCCTGAAGGAGGAAGGGGATCTAGATGTGGAGGAGTTGATTTGGATACTTAAGATGCATCCAAAGGAAGGGATGTCTAGAGTGCTGATATGCCTTGTATTGCACTTAGTTCATTGGTATGCCACTAAGGTCATGAATGGAAGGAGCTGCTCCTTCCTGCTGGGTTTCTGGTGCAGATGGGGTGGTTCTATAGAGCACTGAGAGGTCCATTACTCAGTGACCTTCATCTGTCTGAGGCAAGAAAGGTGACACCTTTCTGAGCACTTAATGTATGTGTTGGAGTTTGAAGAGTTCCCAATCGGGACTTGGTTTACTATATATAGTAGATTAAGTGAAACGCATCACTAAGTCGCTTAGCAGACCCTAGGGTACATTCTAGGGTGCAAGTGGGAGGGGAAAGGGGCTGTGAAGCTTCAGATCACTCGGAGGATTGCTCTGAGAATGTCTAGGATTCACAAGAGACCAAGCTTAAGGCTTTGGTCCCCTTCTATAGCATATTTATACATAACTATTTAGGCGAGTCTTTGGCAGTGATTGACATGTTTCAGCAGCAGTAAGGCCACGAAAACTGTTAGCAAATTAGTGTAAGTACTCTAGTAATAAGCTGAGGCAACACAACAGCAGAAGGGACTGGCAGAAGTGTAATAGAGGTGATGTAAGGTAGAGAGGGGGAAGTGGTGACGACTCCAGCTGGACTGTGGGAAATATGTACATATAAGGTAAGAACATTAGTAAGCATAAGCATCCCAATAGTCCACCATGACAGACATGCCCAACCTCAAGATAAGACATCAGATCTGTCCTGGTAAATATGATCACAGTACCTTGATGGTAACACCAGCCCTATCAAGAAGCTGCAAGACTACAGCAGCAAGTGAGCTCCTCATGTCTACCATGAAGGCAGTGAAAAGCAATGAGTGCCATCTTGAGTTTCAAAGCATTTGAGTCCTCATGCTGGCAATCCAGTGGGCTGTGATTGCCAGGTAAGATTGACGATTTCAATTGGACCATGTATCCATTGTAAAAGATATTTGCCCCACCACAGCCTGGATAAGATCAGAATATGTCCAACAAGAGCATCTACTATATGTACTTGAAGTTCACATCATAGGACCTGGAAATGCTGCCTCCAAGCTTGGAGGACTAATTCATGCAGCTTGCCTCGACACAGAATCATCATTTCCTTGAGATCCTTTCATAAATGGAGAAATATTCTTTGAAATTCAGGGCATTCCATGACATTCAGAGACTTGAATGTTGGGAAAAAAATAAGATTAGTAAAGTAAAAATGGCATGGAAAGAAACATACCTGATCATCTGCTATAATAAAATCCAACAGATCCCAGTGGAAGATACACTCATCAAAGCAGTTGGGTGGTTCATCTTGTGATGCAGCAGCCTCACTAGCCTCCTGCGATCAAGCTTGTGACATAAGTCTAGCAACATAATTGGCCAGCTTCTCTCATTTGCCAAGGTCAAATAAAGCTGTAGATGATGCTTTTCAATATGAGGGTGGAGAGACATATTTGATGTCTTATGTGAATATACATAATAAATTCCCAATGACCAGTTAGATGGGTCTGCCTCTCTGCTTTCCTGCATAAAATTGAGGTAAGTAATTGTCTGAGACATGAGCATGAGAGGAGACATACTTGCACTCTTTACAGACCATTTTTTGCCATGCTTCTCAAAAAATATTGAATTTCAACTGCAACACCTTTACATAAAGTCAGCATGTCAGGATTATTGACCCAGACATTAGTCACCTGGGCAGGGGTAGCCATGTTATTGTAAGGGCTGTTGGTGCAGAATCAAGGTCACCATCACTGCTGGAGATGTTGCAAGATTGAAGTGCTCTTCTTGTTCTTGAATAACAGCTTGTACATGGGGGTGTGACTGCTGCATGGGAGCCTGCAACTGAGGACATGATGCTTTTGTCGTGGTGCCATTGTTGGTGGAGTGTGAGTAAACAAAATTTGAAGGACCCAGGTGAGATGGCAGAGAGATAAGATAAACGCAAATGGCACCAAAATCATGAAAACATGTAATGATTAGCTAAGCTATGAGTGCCTACATTGTCCACTGCTCTGGCTAGCTCACTACATGATTGTCTACAAAATATCAGATTCTTGGAGACTGGGAATGGATTGCAAACCAAATAGCTATGTGTGATTGAGATACAATTCTAAATAAAAAAAAAAATATGATTGTCTGGGTGGGGGGTGAGGGCAGGCTGCTGATGCTGCCTTGATGCTGGTGGTGCAAGGACAGAGGTGCTGTGCAGGTACTGGTGGAGGTGGCAGGGTGTTGCTGGCCCTGGCCCTGCTGGCTGGTGGAAGCAGTCTGGTGCTGGTGGAAGCAGTGCGTGTGCTGCTGCTGTGTTGTTGGCACTGGTGAAGGTGATGCCAGTGATGCTGGTGCTGGTGCTGGAGGTGGTGCAGGTGATGCTGCTGGTGCTAGTCTTGCTGCTGCTGGCCCTGGTGCAGGTGGAAGCAGCACAGCACTGCTGCTGGTACTGGTACTGGTGGCACGGTGATGGCACTGCTGGTGTTATTGGCACTGGTGGAGGTGCTGGTGCACTGGTGGTGGTGGTGGTGGTGGCAGTGGCAGCACTCCTGGTGTTGCTGCTGTTGGTCCTGGTGCTGGTGGGGCAGTGACAGTGCTGCTGTTGTTGTTGGCAGTGGTGGAGGCAGCAGTGGCGATGCTGCTGCTGGCCATGGTGCTGGTGTGGCATAGCACTGCTACTGGTGCTGGTGCTGGTGGCTGGGCAGTGCTGCTGCTGCTGGTGCTGCGCGCTGCTGCTGCTGCTGCTGGCCCTGGTACTGGTGGGGTAGCAACAGCGCTGCTGCTGATCCTGATACTGGTGCAGGTGGAGGCTGTGGGCAACACTGGTGCTGGTGCTGGTGTTGTGCTGGCAGAGGCAGTGGCAGTCCTGCTGCTGTTGCTGTTGCTGGCACTGGTGGAGGTGGCAGCACTGCTGCTTATGTTGCTGCTGCTGGCCCTCATCCTGGGGGCATCACCAGTGCTGCTGCTGCTGGCCCTGGTGCTGGTGGATTGGTGATGGTGCTGCTGGTGGTCCTTGTCCTTGTCCTTGTCCTGGTGGAGGCATAGCAGCAGAATGCAGCTGTGCTGGTGCTGGTGCTGGTAGTGAGGTTCTGGCATGAATGCATGCATGTACCCTTGTGTACATCCTCCAGTTTTTGGGCCAAGGTGTGCATCAGCATGCCTCGGACAAGGCAAGGCATGAGGGTGAGATGAGGGTGGGTGGGCTGCTGTTGCTGGCTATGCCATGATGCATGGTGCTGATGGGCTGGTGACAGTGATGTGATGGCAGTGGCAGTGCTGCCAGTGCTAGTGCTGGGCTAGTGGTGCAGGGAGTGAGGTTCACACACAAGAAGAAAAGTGTTGGTCACATACCTAGAAACTAGGCAAGTCCTGCACCTAACACAACATAAAGCTACTATGGCTCCTCAGATTGGCCCATTATGATCTAAGTAGAGCCAAACAATTAGCCATGGAAAGCCATATGCAGTAAACCTGAAAGACTTGAGAACCAGACCCATAAAGAAGCAGAAGGGATAACAGAGGCAGCAGCAGTAGAGGCTGGGCAAAACAATGCACCAATCCTCATACTGTACAAATGTGAGTGTGGTACATTTGCCCCAAAGGGAAGTAAAAGACCTGGAGAAGGGGGAGAGAGGAGAGAGGGATGAGTAAAAAGAAAGAAAACTTGAGTCAGATAAGGATGGCATAAAGAGAAAGAGAGTGGCAGTGAAGAGTGAAAGGTGGACAAAGAGTGAGATAGGGCACACAAGCTATACAGATCAAGTCTGGGTCCAACTTGATTCCTCCAATTGCATTGACCAGCCATGACACAGTCTGCATGGAGCCACTCATCCATTATATGAGTGGCATTGAGGTGGCTGGGGTGGTGTCAGTGACACATGAGATGGGAGTTGGGTTGTGTTTGGCAAGCAAGCAAGAGACAAGGCACTGAGGATGGTGCAAGATGAAAGGGAGAATACAGCAGTAATGTGAGGACAGTGAAGGCCATTTTGGATGGGCACTGCAATGTAGATGGAGTGGGACAAGAGCTCGCATTCAACATGAATGCATGCATGCACCCTTATGTACATGCTGTAGCAGATGTACTGTAGTTGCTGTGAGAGTAGTGGTCCATGTCACCCAAGTGAGAGGATGGGATAATACCTGCAGTTTGTAAGCAATAAACAGAAGGCAAGGGACATACCTGCAGACAGCAGTCCTGTGGTTGCAAGCAGGGCAAGTCAGGCACATGGCAAACAGGGTAATGCAGGTGCAAGGATGGGATGTACAGTGAGTGAGCACCAAGAGGTATGAATGTAAGGCAGGCAGAGATGTGGTGAACAAGGTTTTGCAGGCACAAATGCATGGCTGGGTGTGCAAGTGAGTGGAAGTCTTGCAGCTATGGGTGTTTGGGGCAGGTTGTGTGGCGAGCAGTTTCACATAAGAGGGGACAAAACAAAAGGAGAGGAGAGAGAAGAGGAGAGTGTGCCCTTTCCAGGTATAGGCAGCTTGGTGGGCTGGTGAGAACCAACTTGGTCAACCAGAAGTCACAGCTCAAGTTGGAGTCACGACTTGTAAAGCTGACCATTCCCACATGATCAGCTTGGCCAGCCGAGCCATGCATGTGACCAGCTTCTGGCTCTTAAGCTGGCTTCTAGCTGGACCATAGCAACACTAGTGGTCTTTGGGTGCCATCTTCCAGCATGTGCATTCCTAAGGTGTTGTGCTGGCAATTGCAATATTTTATTGGGGTTCACAAAGATTCTGAAGCATCCCACTAGGTTATGTCAGGATGTTATGGTTTGGGTCAAAGGTGACTGATGCATTCCTTTCTTTTGCTCTTATGTTTAGTTCCTTCCTTCCAGGTGTCAGAGATAGCAGGAGGTGCCCTTGATCTATCAGCAGTGGGTTATTCTGTTAACACTACTATCCTTGTGTGGGCCTCTATTGCATAGCCATGTGGGTGGTTGCAGTCTTGGTTGTGGTCATCCTTGCACTGTTGACATCTGCAGTAATTGTCCAGGCAATGGTCTCTCACTCTTCTAGCATCATTCACTTTTGCCATAATTTTGACTAGGTCTGCAATAGACTTGGCCTAGTGGCTTCTTAGGATGCATTGTGCTTTCCTGTTGTTTGTTGGTCTATGGGGTTCACCTGTGAGGAGCCATGCTGGGAGCCTGAGTTTTATTTCTTGTGATATTCTTATTGGTGTGAAACTAATATTATAGTCTTTTGCTGCTCTTAGCATTCATATGATGTCATCATTCAGTTTTCCATGGTGTGCACCCCTCAGTTGTGGATTCCAAGTTTGAAGGAATATGTTGGATCTTAGGAGTGCATTCTGATCCTGTGGTGCCACAGCATCAATGATGATGTCTGTGACTCTCACCCATTCTAGTCTCATTGGAGATAGATTTAGGTATTCTTTCAGCCACACTAGTTCTATTGCTGCCTTCCTGGCTCTTATATCGATTAGGTTAAGGCCCCCTTCTTCTGGGCCCTTGTAGAGATATTCTAGGGCAATTTTTGGTGAGGTGTTCTCCTCCCATATGAAGTTTCACAACAATTGAATCAGTTCCAATTCTATATTTGTTGGCATGCCCTGGGCTTTGGTTAAGAATTGAGTGTATCCCCCTATAACCATCTGGGTGATTAACTTTCATTCTTTGAGGGTAGGGAAGGATTTTCAGTGGAAGTCAAGGGACTTGTTTATCTTATCTAGGATTGGTTCCCATAGGGATTCCACGTTGGTGTCATTCCCTATTCACACACCTAGGATGCATATCGCTTTGTGGTCCTTAACAATGTGTATTCTATCGCTAATAGGGGCTAGTTCATCTTGGCTTAGCTTCCTCATGGCAGACATTCTTTGTCAGTGATCTTGGGACCCAATGGGTAGGACTTTCATTTTCTTCATCACTTAGGAAGAGTGTCATGTTGTCTATGTATAGCCTTATTATGGATTTTTCATCAAGGCCTGGGATTCAGAACCTGTTCAGAGAGGCATCTTCCCTTAACATGCATACTAGTGGTTCTATTCTAAGGTTAAAGAGGGTGCAGGATAGGGGGTCACCCTGCCTGACTCCCTGTGTGACCTGGAAGGGTGTGCTTAGTTCTCTGTTGATCGCTACTCTGGTGTATGTATGTTTATATGACTCTCTGATGGTCTTGATGAATGTAGGGGGAATGTTATAGTTCTCCAGGGTCCTCCATAGGTAATCATGGTGTATTTTATCATACACTTTTTCCTGGTCTAGCATGACAATCACCCTGTTCATTTCAGTTATCTCTGCATACTTAATGATCTTGTTCACAAGCTGTATATTATTGAAGATTGATCTTTTTGGCATAAAGCCAGATTGGTTTGCATGTGCTAAGGGATTCATTTCATTTAGTAGTTGGAGTGCCAGCACTTTAGTTAGCCATTTGTAATCTGAGTTTATCAGTGTTATTGGTCTATAATTGCTGATCTCTGTCAGGTCCTTCTTTTTGTAAATGGGGCACATCCAACCTAATGAGAAGTTGCTTTTGCTGTGGATTCTGTTTGTTTGGATATCCTGGAAGATCAGCTTCATAGTATGCATAATGTCAAAGCTTGGTTCATTGCATCTCCTTTTATCTTTGTCAGGTCAACAGTGTTTTCCATAGCTCATATGGGCAGCCATCCATGCCCATGGCAGATCCGTTCTTTGATATTCAGAGGGCTTTCTCAACTTGGGCTGCCTCTACTTTCTAGGCCATTGTGGCATGGTGAGGGTCCCTCACTTTCTGGCTGATTTGGATTGTGCTTATGGCTTGGTCAATCTGCACTGCTCTGGTGTCCTCTGGCACATCATCTATGCCCTCTTTTTAGAGGTTCTCATGATAATTCTTGGCTAATTCTGCCATTCTCTTGGAGCTCCATTCATATTAGGAGGGGTCTGTGCTAGACTTCCTCAGGTGGTATATTATATCTCTTGGGTTCCTTTTTTTGTGGAGTGCAGACCAGATCCCACCAAGTTTTTCCCCATGCTCTGCTATCCTTGCATTTGTTTCGTCTCTGTGGTCCTTGACAATCTTTCTGTGTAGGTGGGTTATCTTGCTCATTAGGAACACAATTTCTTCTCTTGTCTTTTCACTTTTGTTCTCAGCTAGGGATGTGGTGTTGGTGGCTATGTCTTTCTCTAGTTTACTTATTTTGGTGTGCATTTTTAGGTTGTCATTCTTGTAGAGTTTTTGAGTTAGTTTTTTGATGTCAGTTTTGAAGTTTTGCCATATTATTTGTGGGTGTTCTGTGCATTGATTGTGAGGTGTGTTGTAACTGGCCTGGGGTGATGGTTCAACACCATTGCACCCCTGTAAGTTGCGGAACTGGCCAAATAGAGGACTCTGACCCCGTTTCATGTTCATGCCCCGTTTCATGTATATCAGCCTGTGATTTCTTGAGTGACATCTGCTACTGGTCGCTATTGTTCTGTCCGTGTTTCAGATATAAATAGGTAGTAGCACTGCCCCTCAGGCCCTAGGCCTGCCCTCAAGTACTATGTACTATATCTAGGGGACTCATTACACCTGGAAGAGGCAAGTTGAGTCTCTTGTCTCAATACTAGCAGTGTTCTATCTTCTCATGGGTGGCTACTGAGTTGGAGCTCAGCAAGCGGGAACCCTGTAGTCAGCATCGACTTCGTCTCTATAAGTCTTCTAGGTCACTTCGAGACCTAGCTATATGACTTAGTGCATCTATTGTTGCGGTCAAACCCTTGGCGGTGACATTAGACTCAACTTGTTTTCAATATGGCTAGCAGTTCAGAAGGGACACTGCAAACCATGACCCTCAATTGGGTAGATGCCACTGAGGCAGAAGGAACCACAGAGTTTGATATATTCCAAAGAGCATCTAGCCAATCCCACGGATCGGATATACAGATCATTGTCACAGCGAAAGGCAAGGTGCCAACCAACCCAAAGCTGGTGTGCATCCACAATGACAGGTGGAAGGAAGTCCATTGGACTGAGGGACGATACACCCTAGGAGCAGCAGTTCCCCAGCTACACGAATACAACACTGAAGGATCAGAAGCTGACAAGCTTCTCGACGAGGAACTAGAAGAACCAGAGGTCGTCTCAGACACAGAGTCAGACGAAGCGGTCAAGGAGATTGACGACACCTTCAATAGAATCAAGATCACCCCAGTGGAAGAAAAAGCACCAGCATTCCCATCAGAACCCTCACTCCACTCCAGGATTGCCAACTGACGCCTTACCAGCAGGAGCTAGGATCCCCAGTCTTTCACAAGCCATGTCCACCCAAACTACCACAGCCACAGCTGTCACTGCACAGCCATTGACAACCACCCAAAGCACACTGCAACACATCCAGAATGTCCTCAGACAAGTCCTCAAAAGATCAGGACCACCAGAAGGATTGGAGGAGGACCGGGGGACCAGGAGGACCAGGAGGACCAGGAGGACCAGGAGGACCAGGAGGCCAGATCCAAATGCGCCACAAATACCCGTGGCAGCAGCCACTGACGTAAAAACCATGGGAGCACTACCGCAAGTCTTTATGGGGGATAGGTCCAAAGCAGACGACTTCATTGAAGAAGTAAAAGGATACCTGTGCCTGAACGCAGACATAGCAGGATACAATTCCCCTTCAAAAAGATTGCATTCACCCTCACCCTTATCAAAGGAGAGAGTACAGCTCAATGGGTCAGAGACATGGGCGAATGGATCGACAGATTGCAGATGCCCCAGGACAACATCCAGCATTATAGGACCAATTTCTCCTAGAATTCAGCCAACAGTTCCAAGACACCCAAGCGGCCCAACAGCCAGGAATGAACTTAGGACTGCTGAATGAAGGGGTCCGATTATGACGAATATATCACCAGGTTTGAAAGCCTGGCAAGGAAGGCAGGGTATACATTGGGAAACGAGGAGACTATAACATTTTCCTCAAGGAATCCCAGCATCGCTCCTACATGACACCCTGAAACCACTGATCCCCTCAACTACCATGACCTTAAAGAAAAGGTCAAAACCATCGCACAGGGAAGACCATCATAGATGGCATTCTAAAGAAAACCATGGCAGGGCAATCACCCTTCCAATGACTTAACAACCTACCCTGACCACCACCGTTTCAGCAAAGAAACTGGCAACCACGGTACAACCAGGGGAGCCGCCCCCAGTATAATTCGACAAATGCGCCACCATTCATGAACAACACCCCGGTCCCCATGGATCTGTCCAGGGGCCGCACCCCTAATAACTGGAGGGGTGAGGGAACTGGAGACAAAGAACAGGGCCACCCACCAGAGGAAACATATCAGCACCAGGGTATGAAGCAATGCGATGCTTCAACTGTGGCAGAGAAGGACACTTTGCCTGCGCCTGCCCTGAAAGGCGACAGCAGCCCAGAAACCCATACAGGCAAAATCCCCGACAAGCCAACCTCATCGACTTTCAGGAGGAAGAAGACCAAGACTACCCGATGGCTGAACTGTCAGAAGGAACCTCAGTGGCCACCATGCAAGCACAACTTGAGGAATGTCCCTCGACAACCAAATTAAATTGGCCAAAGAAATGGGGGTTGCACAGGATTTTCCCTCTGCCTAATCAGATCGGCCCTGCTTAGGTGAATCCATAGCAATAACATGTACATATCAGCAAGGAAATCTATGACAGTCCGTTTCTATGCACAATCCATTGTGAAAAGAGCCAAAGGAGTAGCCCTCATAGACTCAGGGGCTACCAAAAATTTCATGAGCCTCAACTACGCCAGGTGGCTATGACTCCCCATCAAATGACTGGCAACCCTGAGACCGTTATTTAATGTTGACGGAATGGAAAACAAAAGTGGGACCCTCAAATACTACACCAATCTACAATTCAGAACAGGAACGCAGACTACGAACCAAAGGTTCTTCCTCTCAGACCTAGGAGACCATAAGGCCATCTTCGGATATCCATGGTTCACCTCTGTCTAACCAAAGATCGACTGGAAAAGAGGATGGATTGACTTCACCCACCTCCCTGTTGTCCTTTCGGCCCCAAATGCTGCCAAGGCAGTATACGTACCCCATACAAAGAATGTACTGCAACCAATCAGAAGAAAAACCGACACATACCTTCTAGGAAGGGTGATGATAGGAAGCGCCACAAATGACCCTGAACCAAACAACGCCATACCAGCCAAGTATAGGCAACACAGAAAAGTGTTCAGCGAAGAAGAATTGCAGCGAATGCCCAGCTCAACCATATGGGATCATGCCATTGAGCTATTACCAGGGGCACCTGACACCATGCCAGGATGACTGCTACCCCTCACACAAGAGGAGAAAGCTGAAATGCACAAATTCGTCCAAGAACACCTAAAGAGGGGAACCATTCGCATCTTGAAATCACCATACGCAGCCAACTTCTTCTTTGTAAAGAAGAAGGATGGAAAGTTGAGGCCGGTGCAGGACTACCAGCCTGTTAACAAGTGGACAAAAAAGAACAGGAACGTCTCGCCCCTCATCCCACAAGTCGTGGACCAACTTAGTGGATGCACAAAATTCACTGTGGTGGATGTATGATGGGACTACAACAACATCAGAATCAAAGAAGGAGACAAGTAGAAGGCTGCCTTCCTCACCCACGAAGGGCTGTTCGAACCCACAGTCATGTTCTTCAGTCTTACTAACTCCCCAGCAACCTTCCAAATGATGATGAACACCATCTTCCAGCAAGAGGTAGGAGAGGGCTGGCTCTCAGTCTACATGGACGACATCGCCATCCACACAGCCAAACAATTACATGAAACAGAAGAACAACATACTGCCAGACATCGGGAGTATGTCCACCACATGCTAGACAAATTGGAGAAAAATGACCTTTACCTGAAACTGGAGAAATGCCAATTTGAGAAGGAGGAGATTGAATATCTAGGGGTCATTGTAGGGAAAGGTCACCTCAGGATGAGCCCCAAAAAGTTGCAAGGAATTGTGGACTGGTCCCCACCAAAGAACCCAACTGACGTCAGAAGTTTTCTAGAGTTCACGGGCTACTACCACTACTTCGTTCCAAACTACTTGAAGATCACACGACCCCTGCTCGAACTAACAAAGAAAACCACACCTTGGCATTGGGGAGAGGCGCAAATGTGAGCATTCAAAGAGCTGAAGACCAGGATGTGTAGCAGCCTGGTATTGATCCAACCAAATGTCAAAAAGCAATTCACACTGCACATCGACGCATCAGCATATGGCGTGGGCGCTGTACTCTTGCAGGAGGGACAGCACAACCTCACACCAACCTTGGCCCAATGACATAAACCAGTCCTACACCTAGTAGCATACTACTCAGCAATGTTCACACCCACGGAGCGGAACTACGACATCTACAAGCGAGAGCTGTTAGCCGTCATGAAGGCCCTAGCCCACTGGAGACACTATCTAGGATGGACCAAGACACCATTCATAATCCAAATCGACCACGCAAACCTTCAATATTGGAAGTCACCAAGGAACTTGAATCAACAAACCACACAATGGCACACTGATCTCCAAGAATATGACTACATATTGGAATACATCCCAGGCAAAACGAACACCGCAGCAGATGCACTGTCCAGACCATCAAATGCAGACCATGGCAAGGACGACAACAAAAACGTCACGATCATCCATCCCATAGGATTCAAGCAATGCAAATGACTCATGGGAAAACTATTGTACCAAACCTCAAGGAGCTCAGGTGGGCTATTGTTAGGAACGCCCACAACATACCCACATCTGGCCACCCAGGAAGAGACGAGACCCTGAGGAAAGTGCAAGAACGTACTGGTGGCCGAAGATGAAAGAATGGATTGCGGACTACATCAGAGGATGCGCAACGTGCCAACAAGCCAAAATACTGACACACCGGCCCCATGTTTCCCTCTACTGAATCCCCTCCACTCCGGGCATGTTACCCTTCGAAACCATAGCCATGGACCTAATCACTGGGCTACCACTGAAGCGAGGACTAGACGCGATCCTCACCATTGTAGACCATGGATGTTCTCGCGCTGCCCTTTCCTCCCCTGTTCCACCAACATCACAGGGCCAGGAATCGCCCAACTCTACCTAGACCACCTCTATCCGTGGTACGGACTGCCAAGAAAATCATCAGCGACAGGGACCTGCAATTCACGTCGAGTTTTGGGAAAGTGCTCACCAGAAGGCTCAGGATACAACAAAACCTGTCCACAGCAGCCCATCCCCAAACTGATGGTCTATCCAAATGAAAGAACCAGTGGATAGAGCAATACCTGCGATTGGTGACAAGCGGACAACCAGATGACTGGACAGAATGGGTCACAGTTGCGACTGCAGTACACAACAACTGAAGAAACAGCACCACTGGGTTATCACCCAATCAGATTCTAATTGGTTACAACCAACGTTGGGGCCCGGAGATCTGGGGGTCCAAACCAATAATGAGGCGGTGGAGCAATGGACACGAAGAATGGAAGAAGCACGGGATCAGGCCATCAAGGCTATCAATAGAAAAGCAGCTGAAACACTGACAGGTCAATACAAAATCGGAGACCAAGTGTGGCTGGAGGGGACCCACCTGACCCTCCCACACCAAGGGTCCAAATTAAACCCAAAACGGTATGGCCCTTTCAAGATCCTCAAAGAGATATCCTCGGTCGCCTTCCTGCTGCAGCTCCCCGCATCATGGTTGATCCACCCAGTATTCCATGCATCTCTCCTTACCCCATATATGGAGATGGACACCCACGGGCCCAATTATGCCTGACCTCCCCTGAGCTAATCGATAATGAAGAACAATACGAGGTAGAGCAGATCAAAAACCATCGCCATCAAGGGCGATCAAGGAAGCTCCAATATCTCATAAAGTGGCGGGGCTATCCCAAAAGCAACAACACTTGGGAACCAGCTGACCAAGTGTATGCCCCGGATCTCCTTCGGGAGTATCACAAGTGCCGGCCCTTGGACAACATAAAAGGGAAGCAGAAACCCCCGGCGAAAGTATCAGCTCAACCCTCCTCTACTCTCAGAAACATCATTACTCCCTCATGTCTTCGCCAGTCCCAGTCCCAGTCCCAGTCCCAGTCTGAACCATGCATATCACACCTGAGGAGACTATCCAGTCTCCCTCCACAGAAGCCAGCCCCAGTCAGCCCAATACCGCCCCCACCTCCAACACCATCTGCCTTCCTGGTGCATTCCCAGACCTCGAGACAAACACCTTCTGGGAAGGCCCCCTCTCCCCCGGCACCGTACGATCCGTCCTGGATGGATACGAGGATCTCGGCCCAGCCCAGCTCCGCCAGCTGGCTGCGGGCCTCACCTCCACTCTTCAGCAATGGGAGGCCCTATTCCAAGATGAGGCGCAATGCCTCAAGCATCAGTTCGAGGACGTTAACCGGGACAACCACGAGCTTAAGGCACGCATCCAACAAATCAACGGGGAGCCCCTCTTATGTCCCGATGGGTATGTCGAGAACGAGGGAAGGCTCCCCAAGTTCACCATTACCACCCCCAATGGTGAAAAACCCGCCATTTTCATTAAACAACTGGACGATGGACGAGTGGCTGGCTTGGTGGCCAATGCGATGGACGACCACAACACCCAAATCATCGAGCTTTATGCTCACCCCAAGTTCGATGACTTCCCCCTTTCCCCACTACCGTCTTGGTTCTGCGCCCGCCTCTGGGGGACCGAGATTGACTATCACCCACTCCGCGAAGCCATCATCGACTTGGATGACTGGCCTCTCCTTGCCAAAGTCACATGATACTGAGTCCTGGATTGTGAAGTCGACATGCTGCACGCTAAGCTACGCCTGGCTCAGGTGAATCTGGCAGCATCTGAGGCCGCAAAACAGGCCTCCGAGGACCAACTCATCGTGGCAAGGGCAGGGAAGAAGGTCCCACAAGTGGGTGTCGAGTGATTCCGGCCACAACTGGCTAGATGGTCGGGATGGAGGAAAACAGGATGAGGGCATCCTGTCTAGCGAGGGAGTGGTGTAACCAGCCTGGGGTGATGGTTCAACACCATCGCGCCCCTGTAAGTTGCGGAACCAGCCAAATAGAGGACTCTGACCCTGTTTCATGTTTGTGCCCCGTTTCGTGTACATCAGCCTGTGATTTTCTTGAGCGACATCTGCTACTGGTCACTATTGTTCTGTCCATGTTTCAGATATAAATAGGTAGTAGCACTGCCCTCAGGCCCTAGGCCTGCCCTCAAGTACTATGTACTATATCTAGGGGACTCATTACACCTGGTAGAGGCAAGTTGAGTCTCTTGTCTCAATACTAGCAGTGTTCTATCTTCTCGTGGGTGGCTACTGAGTCGGAGCTCAGCAAGCGGGAACCCTGTAGTCAACATCGACTTCATCTCTATAAGTCTTCTAGGTCACTTTGAGACCTAGCTATATGACTTAGTGTGTCTATTGTTGCTGTCAAACCCTTGGTGGTGACATGTGTTGCAGAGTTTTTCTATCTTATCTTGGATTGCAATTCCTTGTTCTGCTATTTTGCCCATTAGTAGGTCATTTTCCATTGCTTTAAGGGGGAGGGTCCACCTTCCTCTGCCTATTGTGGGGCATCTTTGGGGCATACTTAACCAATACTAACCAGTGGTCTGTGGGACAATTGAAGGTCTGACTTTCCACTCAAATAGGGAGGGGCAAGGGATCTTTCTGT
>WTXH01000473.1:0-15611 GCA_022376555.1 Russula compacta | reverse complement strand
GAGGGAGAAATTAACCCATGCACCCACAAACCAATGCTATGTCCCATTGCATATTATTCTAACACCTTCACCCCAACAGAATGCAACTACAACATCTACAAGAGAGAATTCCTAGGAGTCTTGAAAGCCCTCAAACGTTTCCGTCCACACATAGCAGCTACAGAAATCCCAGTCACCATCCTTACTGATCATGCTAACTTGATGTATTGGAAAGCCCCTCAAAAAGTCAATCGACGCATGGCTAGATGGTTTGCAGAACTCCAAGACTATAATCTGGTCATCAAGCATGTGCCCAGGAAAATCCACACCGCTCCTGACATGTTGTCTAGACCACCAGGAGTGGATCACGGCGCTGAAGACAACACAGACCTGACTCTCCTCCCCCCACCCATGTTATCGCTAATGCACCAGTACGAACAGACCCACTCGAGCAATGAGTAAAAGTAGCGCAACAAAAGCAGCGAGCAGAGATGGAACTATGGTGCAATTCACAGGATGTGCGCAAACTCCCTGAAGGATACATACAAGGATGGAGGTTGGCAGTGCCATTGGGACTACAGCTGAGATGCGACATATTATCCCACTTCCACGACTCACCCACAGCAGGACATCCAGGCAGAGACAATACTACCACTCTCGTCACCCAACGTTACTGGTGGCCGGGAGTGAACACCTGGGTAGAGAGATATGTTGCTGGATGTGCACAATGCCAACAACACAAAATCCGTACGACAAAGAAGAAAGTGCCACTCTACTGTATACTGGGAGACCCACAGATGCGCCCCTTTGACACTATTGCTTTAGACCTCATCACTCAGCTACCCAAGGCCAACAGAATGGATGCCATCCTCACAGTCATCGACCAAGGCTGCTCTAGAGCTGCCTTGTTTGTCCCATGCAAAACAATGATCACCGGTGAAGGAGTAGCTCAACTATACCTCCAACACCTCTTTCCATGGTTTGGAGTACCGTCAAAAGTGATTTCCGATCACGACCCTCGTTTTACATCCAACTTCACCAAAGCCCTCACCACTAAGCTGAAGATAGAACGAAACATCAGCACAGCCTTCCATCCACAAACCAATGGCTCACGGAATGAAAGAACCAGTGGGTGGAGCAATACCTTCACTTTACACCTCCGCAGACAGGATGACTGGGAGGAACTCTTACCGATCACGACATTCGTACACAACCAGTGGCCCAACACCACGACCAAGCTAAGTCCTCACGAAATCATTCTTGGATACCACCCTAGTGCTGCTGAAGAACCTATACCCATCACTAGTAATGAAGCAATGGAAGATAGACATGAGCGTGCCAGAGCACACCGAGAAGCAGCAGTTCAAGCCCTCAATGAAGTCGCCAAAGCAATTCCTCCCATGCAATACCAAGAGGGAGAACAAGTTTGGCTCAAGGTGAAACACCTGTCACTCCCTACACATCTGCCAAACTCGCACCCAAACGTCATGGACCCTTCAAAATATTGAAAGAAGTCTCACCAGTGGCTTACAAACTGCAACTACTGGCAGCCTGGACCATCCATGACGTGTTCCACAGCTCATTACTCACCCGTTACAAAGAAACTGAAGAACATGGGACCAATTACCAATGCCACCACCAGAGATGATTGATAATGCTGAGGAATACGAAGTAGATCAAATTATCAATCACAGGCACCATGGGAAGCAATGTCAGCTTCAGTACCTCATCCGATGGAAGGGTTACTCAGCCTCTGATGACACCTGGGAACCTGCTGACCAAGTGCATGCCCCTGCCTTAGTAAAGCATACCATCAACAACACCCACTAGATGAAAAGGTCGAGTACAAAGGGAGCAGACGCACTGCATGGGTCAGATCAACCACCTCTCATTCTTTCATCCATTTGCAACCCAAAACGCCATGTCCTCACCTCTCTCTGTCCTGTCCTACATCACAGCAAGCCCCAGCGGATGCGAAGAGCCCCTACCAATCCCACCACCCACATGCACAACCACCGGCAAGCAGCCTGAGCCGCTTGTCATCCCCATGGAGGTGGTGGCTTGTCCACTGAAATCAGTGAGTTTCAGCTCTCTCCACGGACTGTCCATGCTGCTCTCGAAGGGAATAGCCCCACCAAAGAGCAACTTGCTCTTGTCACCCAAGGCCTGGCAAGTGTTGTGCGCAAGAACAAGGAAGTATCGAGACACAACAAGGAGCAGCTTGCAATACTCAAAGGATGATCCGATGCTCTGGCAGAGCATGAGGCGAACGTGGCTCACTTGGAAGCTACCTACAAACACTGGAGAGACAATCAGCTCGCAGCCGACAAGGAGGATCTGGGGTACCCGAAGGGTATGAAGAGAACGAAGGGCAAGTGCCTGATTTCTTCATTCCAATCACTGACGGAGCTTACACCATGCACACCCTTGTGGCATACGTCAAATGCGAGGGACAGTACTGCCTTGGCACCTCCAGGAAAGGAGAAGCCATCTATCATCACGAGCTTTTTGCCCCCAACCGCACAACCATCAACGAAGAGGGAGAGTACCCTCAATGGTTCTTTGACGCTCTCGCAGACCCCAACACTTACAACACTATGCAGCATCAGGCCTCTGAACCAGGAGGAGACTGGGGAACCACTGCTGAGTTCCAGCGCTATCATGAGATGGTTACTGACCTCACAGGGCTCCATATCGAAATCAGGGAGCTGCAAAGTCGCCTTGACTCCCTTCGCTACCAAGAGGAGCAAAGCTGCCACCACCTCATCGCATCCCACCGGTACGAGAGCTATGCTCTCTTTCGCAAACTACAGGACGAACCCCTACTTAGAGGGGACAAGAA
The DNA here is from genome assembly GCA_022376555.1 of Russula compacta. Lineage (NCBI taxonomy): Eukaryota > Fungi > Basidiomycota > Agaricomycetes > Russulales > Russulaceae > Russula > Russula compacta. The sequence continues at coordinate 12,790 of WTXH01000473.1, read as the reverse complement.
CCATAAGTTCTCATCCATCCCAAACAGCTCGTGCCACGGTGCGGCTCATTTCTAAACCGAGGGTAATGTCACAGAGCGGCTTGCACGGGGGCAAGAGAACTGCTGATGGCATGTAAGGATTGCATCTGACCCCCAGGTGTGGTAGGCCTGTCTGGGCCTGGGGTTGGTAATACAGGTCGGACTTGTAGTCAGCATGTACAACAGGGCTTTGTCACCCCTCAGTCAGCATAGTAGTAAGCCGTATGGCCGGAACACGGCTGGATCAGTAGTAGTTGTCATCATGTACCCAGTAGTATTTGTATGCATGCGCGTGCAAGAGACAAGACTCTAAGTCGAGTCTCCTTGTCTCAATAGGAGTAGTGACTTCCGTTCTATTGTCTCTAGGAAAGCTGTGGCTTGTTTCGCTATCCTGAGTCTTCTGTGCTTCATCTTCTGCATACCACGCGTCGCTGGTACCCCAAACGTTCAGTCAAGTTCTAGTACAATCAATGAGTTGCTGAGGAGCAACGGTAGCTATTTCCCACCCACAGTAGTGGGCGCATTGGCTGAGTTCTCGACAACTTCGCTTGAAACATGAGACACTGACGACATCTGATTGTCACTGCTCTCGCCGGTGACAATCCCTCAGCTGTGGAAGAAGTAAGCTATATAGTGTTATGTACCTAGTGATAATCCTAAATACAGTTAGTAATGTAGTGTGTATAGTACATGCTCAGCATACTCACCCTCAGCTGTGGAAGAAGTAAGCTGAGGGATGACTATCTAAGTTTGTTGTCTTATATGTGTGTATTGTATTGTATTCCAAACACTATCAACTAACGCTCCTCATGATGTGTCCACTGATGTCACCGATTGTAACACTCCTCCTTGTTGGTTGTATAGTGGAATCAGAATCGAAAAATGGGTAATTGTAGAATAGGTAAAAAAGAGGAGACTATGAAAAGTAAAGGAGAGTATGAAAGGTAAACAAAACAGGTTATTGTGAACTCCTCCTGAGGTGAGTGTTACTCCTCCTCAACCATGAAGACCAATCACACAGTGCAAGTGTTGAAAGTCTACTTTGGCAAGTGGCTTTGTGAGAAGATCAGCAATGTTAGCTGAGCTTTGGACCCATGCAAGTCAAGCAATGGCCTTGGTGATGAGATCATGGATGGAGTGGTATTTCACTCTGATGTGCTTGACATTGGCATAGGTGGAGCAGTCTTCAGTGAGGAGATGTGCTGCATTGTTGTCACAGTGGAGAACCATAGGTTGTGTGGGATGGAAGCCAAGATCTGTAAGTAACTCATGGAGGAAGACAAGTTCTTTTCCAGCATGGTGAAGAGCAATGTATTCAGCATAGCAAGATGAGTCAGCAGTGTGTTTTTGTTGCTTGGAACTCCAGGAGATCAAGCCAGAGCTGAGGGAGAACCCATACCTGCTGATGGAGCAGCTGGTGTCTGGGCAGTTGGCATAATCAGAGTCAGAGTAACCAGATAAGCAAGGATCAGACAAGCTGCCTAGGATAAGTTGGAAGTGACAGGTACCCTTGATGTAGTGGAGGACATGTATAGCTGCATTCCAATGTTCTGTGCAGTAGCAGTCTAGGAAAGAAGCAAGGCAGCTGACTGCGAAGGCAATGTTGGGGTGAGTGGTGATGGCAAGATAGTTTAGGCTACCTACCAGTTCTCAGTAGGGCATGTGCTGCATCCAAGCAGAGATGGACAGATCAACAGTAGACAATGTCTCAGGGTGCTGCAGGACAAGACCAGCCACCATGGGGGTGTCACAGGGGTGGGCATCAGCCTGACCAAACTTGTCAAGGATCCAGTCAATAAAGGTGGATTGGGATATGGCGATGGAGTGAGTTGCAGGTTCACGAATGATGGAAATGCTGAGGGCAAATTTGACAGGACCAAGGTCAGAGATCTCCCAGCAAGTCTTAAGGTCACTACAGAATTGATTGGTCACTTGAGGGGAAGAAGATGCGGAGATGATGTCATCAACATGCAAGACAAAAAACAGTGGTGCTAGCATCAGTTTTGCATAGGTAGACGCACCAATTGCTGCACATATGGTGGAACTGCCAGGATTGGACAGCATCATCAAAGGTGTGATTCCAGATTCTGCTGGCTTGCTGCATGCCATAGATGCTCCGCATGAGCTCCCATACCCAATCTTCCTTACCAGCTTTCTCAAAACCTGGGGGTTGCTTCATGTAAGCAATCTCATCATCAGGCAAGACACCATGGAGGAAGGCAGTTTTAATGTCAAAGTGGTGAAGGTCCCAACCAAGAGTAGCTGCAATGTGGAGCAGCAGATGTAGGGATTCAAGACAAGCAGTGGGGGCTGAAGTTTCGTCATAATCCACACTGTATTGTTGCACATAACCTTTGGCGATGTAGTGGACCTTATAGCATACAATAGTGCCAGAGTCATCATGTTTGCATTTGCAAACAAGTTTGCCACGCATGGGACAATGTCCTGCAGGTATGGATGGGTGTGGTATGAGGGTAAATATGCACAGGTCAGCAAGGCTGCAGATTTCATCTCATGCCCCTGCAATCCAAAATTCACGCTCCAGAGAGTTTAGAGCATCAGCCCACAAGGGGTCATCATTGGTATCCAGGACAGGGGCCAGAGATCCATCAGCCAGGGCAGAGAGAGCAGTGTCCACTGAGAGTGCTGGATCCTCGATGAATATGGGGAGCAAGTCATGAGAGGAACAAAAAGGAGTGAATTCTGCGAGTAAGGCCATTGCAAGTGGGTGTGATTTTGCAGCAATGCATTGAGAGTGGCATAGAGGGGGGTCAGTCTGGGAAGGGGGAGGTATGGATGTAGCAGGTATGAGAGGGGGGTGAGTGTCAGTGTTGGTATCAGAGGAAGAACATGGGAAAGTAGGTGGAGTAGGAGACACAGGTTGCAAAGAAGGGGAGATGTCAAAGGAAGAGTTAGGAATGAATGGAGGGTCGATGTTGACAGGTGGGGAAGCAGAAGATGGAGAAGTTTGGGGAATGGGAGATGCAGAAGGTGTGTCCCAACTCGGTGGTGCATCTGGTTCTAAAGAGATAACTGTTCCAGGGAGAAGGTCATGGGATTGGGAATCTAAATGCTCAATAAAGGTGCATGGAATGAATTGAAGATGTTGCCAGATGTGTTGTCCCACAGCCAGTAAGCTTTGAGTGGGGGGTTGTCACGCTGGATGGAGCGTGGCGGTTCTATCAATGTTTCTGTCTGGCAGCCTCCTTGGCTGTTTGTTCTCTTGTTATGAGGGGTAGGGCATCTGGCCTGTCTCTGTCTTTCTGTTGTACTTGTAGGATGATATCTGCGTCGGTGACCGTGTCTTGGTCATCTTCTGTGGAGTTCTAACGCCTTGTTAGAACGGCTGTGAGTAGTGGCAGTGCTGGCTGCTGTCGTTCCCTATCTCCTGAAGGAGGAAGGGGATCTAGATGTGTAGGAGTCGATTTGGATACTTAAGATGTCACGCGGGACGGAGCGTGGCGGTTCTGTCGATGTTTCTGTCTGGCAGCCTCCTTGGCTGTTCATTCTATTGCTATGAGGGTAGGGCGTCTGGCCTGTCTCTGTCCTTCTGTTGTAAGCGTAGGATGATATCTGTGTCGGTGACCGTCGTCTTGGTCGTCTTCTGTGGAGTTCTAACGCCTTGTTAGAACGGCTGTGGGTAGTGGCGGTGCTGGCTGCTGTCGTTCCCTATCTCCTGAAGGAGGAAGGGGATCTAGATGCGAAGGAGTCGATTTGGATACTCAAGATGAGTGTCCAAAGGAAGGGATGTCTGGAGTGCTGATACGCCTTGTATTGCACTTGGTTCATTGGTATGCCACTAAGGTCGTGAATGGAAGGAGCTGCTCCTTCCTGCTGGGGATTCCGGTGTAGATAGGGTAATTCTATAGAGCACTGAGAGGTCCGTTACTCAGTGACCTTCGTCTGTCTGAAGCGAAGAAAGGCAACGCCTTTCTGAGCGCTTAACGTATGTGTCGGGGTTTGAAGAGTTCCCAATCGGGACTCGGTTTACTATATATGGTAGATTAAGTGAAACGCGTCACTAAGTCGCTTAGCAGACCCTAGGGTACGTTCTAGGGCGCAAGTGGGAGGGAAAAGGGGCTGAGAAGCTTTGAATCACTCGGAGGATTGCTCTGAGAATGTCTAGGATTCACAAGAGACCAAGCTTAAGGCTTTGGTCCCCTTCTATGAGCGTATTTATACACAAGTATTTAGGCGGAGTCATCGGCAGTCTATGACGCGTTTCAGCGGCAGTAAGGCCACGAAACTCGTCGGCATATTAGTGTAAGTAATCTAGTAATGAGCCGAGGCAACACAACAGCAGAAGGGATCGGCAGGAGTGTAATAGCGGTAGGGTAATGTAAGGAAGGGGAAGTGGTGACGACTCCAGCCGAGCTGTGGGAAATATGTACATAAATGGTAAGTATATTAGTAAGCGTAAGCGTCCCAATAGTCCACCATGACAGTCACAGCCATTTGGCGTAGCTGAGACTCATAAAGTTTTCTGTGGCCCCTGAGTCTACCAGGGCCACTCCTTCGGCTCTTTTTGCAATCGATCGTGCATAGAAACGAACTGTCATTGATTTCCTTGCCGAAATATACACGTTATCGCTATGAATCCGCCTAAGCAGGGCCGATCTGATTAGGCAGAGGGAAAATCCTGCGCAACCCCATTTCTTTTGCCAGTTTGATCTGGTCATCGAGGGACATTCCCTCGAGTTGCGCTCGCATGGTGGCTACGGAGGTCCCTTCTGATGGTTCTGCCATCTGGTAATCCTGATCTTCTTCCTCTTGGAGGTCGATGAGGTTGGCCTGCCTGGGGTTTTGTCTGTAGGGATTCCTGGATGGTTGTCGTCTTTCAGGGCAGGCACGAGCGAAGTGCCCTTCTCTACTGCAGTTGAAGCATCGCATTGCTTCATATCCTGGCGCCGATACGTTTCCCCTTGCGGGTGGCCCCATCCTCTGTCTCCAGCTTCCTCGTCCCCTTCAGTTGTTGGGAGTGCGACCTCTGGATAGGTCCATGGGGACTGGGGTATTATTCATTGACGGGGGTGCATTCGTGGAATTGTACTGAGGGTGGTTTCCTGAGTTGTATTGTGGTTGCCAATTCCGCTGTTGGAATGGAGGTGGTCTGGGCGGGTTATTGAACCGCTGGAATGGTGATTGGGCTCCCAGGGTTTTCTTTAGAATGCCATCTATTATGGTTTTTCCCTGGGCGATTGTCTTGACCTTTTCTTTGAGGTCGTGGTAGTTAAGGGGGATCGGTGGCTTCAGGGTGTCGTGTAGTAGTGATGCTGGGATTCCTTGCAGGAAGATATTGTAGGTTTCTTCGTTTCCCAGCGTGTATCCTGCCTTCCTTGCCAGGCTCTCGAACCTGGTGATGTATTCATCGTAATCAGAGCCTTTCATCCGGCAGTCTCAGATTTCGTTCCTGGCTTGCTGTGCTGCTTGGGTGTCCTGGAATTGTTGACTGAATTCCAGGAGGAATTGATCCCATAGTGCTGGGATGTTGTCTTGGGGCATATTCAATCTATCGATCCATTCGCCCATATCTCTGACCCATTGGGCCATATTTTCTCCTTTGATGAGGGTCAGGGTGAAGGCGATTTTTTTGAAGGGGGAGTTATATCCCGCTACGTCTGCATTCAGGTGTAGGTATCCTTTTACTTCTTCGATGAAGTCGTCGGCTTTGGATCTGTCTCCCATGAAAACTTGTGGGAGTGCCCCCATGGTCTTTACATCGGCAGCTGTGGCCACCGGCATTTGTGGTGCATTCGGGTCTGGTCCTGGTGGCCCTCCAGGTCCTCCGGGTCCTCCAGGTCCTCCTGGTCCTCCACTGGGCCCTCCTGGGGGCCCCGTTCTCCTGAGGACTTGTCTGAGGACGTTTTGGATGTGTTGTGGTGCGCTCTGGGTGGTTGTGGATGGCTGTGCGGCGACTGCCATGGCTGTGGTAGTTTGGGTGGACATGGCTTGGGAGAGGCTAGGGATTCTAGCTCCTGCTGGTAAGGCGTTGGTTGGTATTCCCTGGAGAGGGGTAAGAGTTCTGATGGGAAACGTCGGTGCCTTTTCTTCTACCGGCGTGATCTTGATTCTGTTGAACGTGTCGTCGATCTCTTTGACTGCTTCGTCTGATTCGGTATCTGAGACGGCCTCAGGTTCTTCTAGTTCTTCGTCGAGGAGCTCGTCCGCCTCTGATCCTTCTGTGTCGTATTCGTGTAGCTGTGGTACTGCTGCTCCTACGGTATATCATCCGTTGTTCCAATGGACTTCCTTCCACTTGTCGTTGTGAATGCACACCAGCTTCGGGTTGGTCGGCGCTTTGCCTCTTGGTGTGACGATAATCTGTATATCCCGATCTGTGGGATTGGCTGGGTGTTCCTTGGAAATGTACCGAACCCGATGGTTCCTTCTGCCTCCAACAGCGTCTACCCAGTCGAGGGTCGTGGTCTGCAGTGTCCCTTCTGAACTGCTAGCCATATTGAAAGAAAGTTGAGTCTAATGTCACCGCCAAGGGTTTGACAGCAACAATAGACACACTAGGTCAACAAGCTAGACCTCGCAGTGGCCTAGAAGACTGATAGAGAGGAAGTCGACCTGCAAGTCGATATCGATGCCGGGTTACCGCTTGCTGAGCTCCAACTCAGTAGCCACCCACAAGGAAGTAGAACACTGTTAAGATTGAGACAAGAGACTCAACTTGCCTCTACCAGGCGTAATGAGTCCCCTATTTATAGTACATAGTACTTGAGGGCAGGCTTAGAGCCTGAGGGGGCAGTGCTACCTATTTATACGACAAGGACAATAACAGCCAATAGCACAAGACACTCAAGAAACCACAAGCTGATGTACATGAAATGGGGAGCAGACATGAAACAGGGCACGAATCCTCTATTTGGCCGGTTCTGCAACTTACAGGGGCGCGATGGTGTTGAACCATCACCCCAGGCCGGTTACAAATCACCCACCTGTCCCCAGAACTGATGAAGTCCTCTGGGCCGAATTTGAGTCAGCATTTTCCACCACTTTTATGGATACCACCCAGAAGACTAGAGCTACAGAAAGCCTATTCAACCTCCGGATGTCAGCCAGAGACCTCAATTCCTACCTCGCCACCTTTAGAAATCTTGCCAACAAGTCCAGATATAACCTTGATGCAGAAGGAACCCTCTACCTTCTTGCCAAAGGTGTTTCACATGGACTAGCTGACGCTGTAATGAGCAGAGACAACCCACCACAAGATTGGAACAGTTGGACCGATGCCCTACATAAAGAGAACAACAAATTTAGATGCAAGAATGTTCTGTTGGGAAAACGAACCCAAATGACTTCTAAATGCCCCCTATGGACCAAGACTGGACAGTCCAATAACCAAGGACATCCCAACCCTTCTATCCAGAATCGTAACAATCAGAACTGCAATAGACCTGTCCCTATGGACATAGACATCATTTGAAAGGCTATCACCGACCTGGAGAAGGAGAAGGCCAAGAAAGAAAGACGATGCTTTGAATGCGACAAACAAGGCCACATGGCTCGCGATTGTCCCAACAAGAGATCTAAATGATCCTCCTCTGCCTTCATTAAATCCATAGAAAGCGATGATGAAGAAGAAGACAAACCTGACTCTGCTAATGAATCCACCAGATCTTCTTCCGCTATCCCTGAACTCACTGCAAAGATGGTTCAATTCTCCAATGAACAGTGCAAAGAATGGGTAGAAGAGATGAAGAAACATGGTGTGGATTTTCAAGCAGCCTGAATCACTCGGCTATGATTTGGGCTATGTTCTTCAAAGACATGTTCATACCACAACTTAATGCAATCAAGACAAATATTTCTTTCCGAATGAAGAACCGACAAGCCAATGCAAATGCACTCATCGATAGTGGAGCTACCAAGAACTTCATACACATAAAGTTTGCAGAGTGCCACAAACTCCCCCTGATCAAATTATCTCAACCTCTTACCCTCCAAAATGTTGATGGAACAAAGAACAAAGCTGGACAAGTTACCCATGCTGTCATGGCGTGGCTAGCTGGCAAGCTAGAGAACCGTGGGGACATCTGGTGGGAAGCGTAAGAGCCCAAGGATTGGGACTGGTGAGTCCCTTGAGGGCAGATCAAGATGGTGGAGCCCAAGGATAGAGTCTGGTGAGACTCTAGAGGGCAGATCATTAGGCAACGAGGAGGTAAGTATGGTTCATGGATGTTCAAGACAGGATTCAGAAAGCATGGTCCGGTTATGCCATTCGGGCCAGCGCATGCAATATGGCATAGACAATGCTTAGTAGGATGCCTGCAAGGCAGGATGACGAAGCTAGGACACTTGAGTAAGCACTATGACTGTGCTTGACTAATGGTTAGTCAAGAGCAATGAGTAGAAGCATTGGAAGCTTCTTAGTATTGCTAAGGTATCAGTCAGCGCTTTAGTAAGTGTGCTATCTTTAGATTACTGCTTGGTGAGCGGATTGCTCAGCTTACTATATGATGCTTACTATACTGTACTAATACAGATTGGGAGCCTAGGCCTAGGCCTACCATGTATATAGGCGCATTTGGCACTCAGGCAAGGACTCTCTAAGTTGAGTCTCTTGTCCTGTCCCTGTCTAGTCCTTGACTAGGAGTATACAGGCTTTTGTGACCTTGTTGTTGCCCCAGGGGGAGACTCGTGGCATGCTTTCCACTTTCCGTTAGCAGTACGGATGTTCTACTCAAAGCTGAAGTCCAGCTATCACAGTCACTGTCTACACCGGTGACATTAGACTCAACTTCTTATCCATCCATGACTCCCTAAGAGAAGAAGACATGATGCTCCCACCAGCAGTATTACAGATATGTGTCAGGAAGTCCTCTGAGAAGAGGCTGAAGAACAATGACAGAAGTAAAGCTGCCGGAGATATTTGAGGGAGACCCATCCAAAGCTGAGGACTTTATCCAGCAATGCGCTGCCTACTTTCTAGCTCATGACAATGAACCAAAGCTAGCTTCCACTACCACCAGAGTAGCACTCACACTCGTGCTCATGAAGGGAGAAGACGTCAACCAATGGGTCATCAAAAACTGGACTGGCTGGAACTCCAAGACCCCAATGACCCAATAACGGGAGAGGCCTTTGCAGAGGCATTCTGGGAACGATTTGTGCCCAAAGGGCAATGGCAGACCATCACCAGAGTAGAGATGAAGTGGCTGTATATCACTGAGTATATCTCCAACTTTGAACGGACTCATGATGACAAGAAGCAACCATTGAAGGGAATGGAACGTGTACAACAATTCATTGAAGGACTCATGGATGCAGTCAAAAGAGTGATGCCACAAAGGTTCCAGACATACAAACAAGCCAAGGACAAAGCAGTCCATATTGTAGGCACACAGAAAATCCTCCATCACTCCAGCACTCAAGAAGCAGCGAGTGGACTGACACATGAGGTCAACCACAAAGGATCCTATCACCCCAAAACCTGACAACCACCAGTCAAAAGATGATGCAAAGAAGAAATGTAAACAACAAAAGAAGATGAGGCAAACTGTGGAGAGACGGAAGGCCTGACTGGAAAGCCATTGGAAGAGGAGGGCTGGTTGTTCGAGGCATACCGGGTGCGTACTCCTCATCATCGTCCAATGATGAAGCTACGGAGTCAAAGTAATTGGAAAGAGAGAAAAACCCATCATTAAATGAGACGATTACTCCCTCCATTGACAATCTGTGTAACCAACTAGAGAACTTAGCAATTAAAGATCACGATGAAGCATTGAACCGTTTGTGCATGACCTATCACACACCATACGATGCTATGATCTGATCAGTCTGGAGGAAGAGGAGCAATAGTGAAGGCATTTACCTCTCCATTCGAAAATCTATGCAGCTGCATACCTTCATCCATCTAATGCATTGAAGGGACGACACCATTGCTCTCTTGGACTCAGGTGCCACTGAAAACTTTATCAATGAAGCATACACTCAACAATTGAAGTTACCCCTCAAACAACTTGCCCACAAAAGACCGGTGTTCAACATAGATGGGACACCCAACAAGAATGGACACATCAGTCACTACACTGACCTAGAGATGCAGACAGGGCAGCAAAGGACCAAGCTGCATTTCTTCCTCACTGACATAGGTGAGCAAAAGCTCATTCTAGGATACCCTTGGTTTGCAGCCACGCAGCCAAACATCGACTGGGCTCGAGGGTGGATCAACACTGAACAACTACCTCTCATCATCCGACTACCTGAAAGACCAAAGACCCATATCAGAATGTGTGACATCACACCAGCAGGAAGACAAATGGTCACGCACCCATATGCACCCTTGAATGGATCACTTTATATAGCAAAGATCCAGATATCTGGAGGAGTGTCGAATGTAAACAAGAAACAGACGATGGCTTCTAAGCTGGCAGAAGCAGTGGGATCACAATAGGGAAGTAAAGAGATACCAGTCAAGTATCATCGTCATCATCACATCTTTAGTGAAGAGGCCACACAGTGCTTTCCAGAGTCAAGGATCTGGGATCACACTATCGAGTTGAAGCCCAATGCCCCAGCAACAATACCAGGAAAGGTGTACCAACTGATGCAGGATGAGCAAAAGGCACTGCTAGAATTTGTCAAAGAGCAACAAGCAAAGGGGTACATCAAGCCATCAAAAAGCCCCTACGCTGCACCCTTCTTCTTTATCAAAAAGAAAGATGGAAAACTGTGACCAGTGCAGGATTACAGATGTCTCAACGAGTGGACCATCAAGAACTGCTATCCCCTGCCACTCATACCCGAGCTTATCACAAAAGTGCAAGGCACAAAACTATTCACCAAATTCCATGTACAATGGGGCTACAACAACATACACATCAAGAAAGGAGATGAATGGAAGGTGGCATTCATCACTAATAAGAGCTGTTCAAACCCACCGTCATGTTCTTCAGACTAACCAACTCACCAGCCACCTTCCAAACCATGATGAACACCATATTCGCCCAGGAAATGGCAGAAGGGTGGCTTATCATGTACATGGATGACATACTGATTGCCACCAAAGACGATGACAAGTACCATGAAGAATGCATCCACCATATATTAGAAAAACTAAGAATGCATGACTTATACCTCAAACCAGAGAAATGCACCTTCGAACAATGAAAGATTGAATTCCTAGGAGTAGTACTTGAAAATGGCACCATACAAATGAACCCAGCCAAGCTTAAGGGCATAGCAGATTGGACGTCCCCACAGAATGTTACTGACATACATGCATTCTTAGGGTTCACCAGTTTCTACTGCTACTTCGTCCCCAACTATTCAAATATAGTGTAACTGGCCTGGGGTGATGGTTCAACACCATCGCACCCCTGTAAGTTGCAGAACCAGCCAATTAGAGCATTTGACCCTGTTTCATGTTTCTTGCCCTGTTTCATGTACATCAGCTTGTGATTCCTGAGCGACCTTTGCTACTGGTCGCTATTGTCTGTTTCATGTTTCAAGTATAAATAGGTAGTACACTGCCCCTCAGGCCCTAGGCCTGCCCTCAAGTACCATGTACTATATATAGGGGACTCATTACGCCTGGTAGAGGCAAGTTGAGTCTCTTGTCTCAATCTTACAGTGTTCTACTTCATTGCGGGTGGCTACTGAGTCGGAGCTCAGCAAGTGGTAACCCAGATATCGATATGACAGACACGTCGACTTCATCTCTATAAGTCTTCTAGGTCACTTGAGACCTAGCTCATCGACATAGTGTGTCTATTGTTGCTGTCAAACCCTTGGCGGTGACATTAGACTCAACTTGTTTTTCAATACGGCTAGCAGTTCAGAAGGAACACTGCAGACTACGACCCTCGATTGGGTAGACGCTACTGAAGGAAGAAGAACCACAGGGTTCGTACATCTCCAAAGAACACCCAGCCAATCCCACGATCAGGAATACAAATCATCGTCACAGCAAGAGGCAAAGCGCCAACCAACCCAAAGCTGGTGTGCATCCACAACATAGGTGGAAGGAAGTCCACTGGACAGAAGGACAATACACCTTGGGAGCAGCAGTCCCACAGCTACACGAATATGACACTGAAGGATCGGAAGCTGACGAGCTTCTCGAGAAGAATAGAAGAACCTAAGGTCATCTCAGATACAGAATCAGACGAAGCAGTCAAAGAGATCGATGACGCTTTCAACAAATCAAAATCACCCCAGTGGAAGAAAAAGCACCAGCATTCCCCATCAGAACCCTCACTCCACTCCAAGGATTGCCAACCGACGCCTTACCAGCAGGAGCAGAATCCCAGCCTATCACAAGCCATGTCTACACAGACCACCACAGCCACAGCTGTTGCCACCCAACCATCCACAACACCCAAAGCGCACCACAACACATTCAGAATGTCCTCAGACAAGTCCTCAAAAGGTCAGGACGCCAGGAGGGCCGGAGGAGGACCAGGAGGACCAGGAGGACCAGGAGGACCAGGAGGACCAGGGGGACCAGGGGACCAGACCCGAACGCACCACAAATACCCGTGCAGCAGCCCCGACATAAAAACCATGGGGCACTCCCCAAGTCTTCATGGGAGACAGATTCAAAGCCGATGATTTTATCGAAGAAGTAAGGGGTACCTGCACCTGAACAGGACGTGGTGGGATACAACTCCCCCTTCAAAAAATCACTTCACCCTCACCCTCATCAAAGGAGAAAACATGGCCCAATGGTCAGAGACATGGGGAATGGATCGACAGACTACAAATGCCCCAAGACAATATCCCAGCATTATGGGACCAATTCCTCCTAGAATTCAGCCAACAG
>WTXH01000472.1:0-15619 GCA_022376555.1 Russula compacta | reverse complement strand
TACAAGGCGTATCAGCACTCCAGACATCCCTTCCTTTGGAAACTCATCTTGAGTATCCAAATTGACTCCTTCACACCTAGATCCCCTTCCTCCTTCAGGAGATAGGGAACGACAGCAGCCAGCACCGCCACTACCCACAGCCATTCTAACAAGGCGTTGAACTCCACAGAAGATGACCAAGACGACGGTCACCAATGCAGATATCATCCTACACCTACAACAGAAAGACAGAGACAGGCCAGATGCCCTACCCCTCATAGCAATAGAACGAACAGCCAAGGAGGCTGCCAGACAGAAACATCGACAGAACCACCACACTCCGTCCAGCGTGACACTAATGAACCAAAAGATTGATTGGAAGAAAGGAACCGTTGAAGGAAGCATTGTGGCATCAACTGTTGATGCTCACAAATGGAAGGTGCTTTCCCAAATCCAGAAAACCACCACCTCTACACACTTAGTGATCCAGGAAGCCAAAAAGAAAGACAAGAAGACCTGGGATCAAATAGTACCAGAAAAAATACCACCCATTCCAGAAAAGTCTTCAGTGAAGAAGCATCAAAGCAAATCCCAGAATCGAAACCTTGGGACCATGCTATAGATCTAAAACCAGATGCTCCAGCATCATTTGACTGTAAAGTCTACCCCTATCACCCAAGAACAAGAAGCATTGAAGAGTTCCTAAAGGAACACCAAGAAAAGAAATACATTGACTTCCAAATCGCCATACACCTCCCCCTTCTTCTTTGTTAAAAAGAAAGATGGAAAACTATGGCTGGTCCAAGACTATAGAAAGCTCAATAAATGGACTATCCCAAACAACTACCCCCTAACCTTGATTAGAGACCTAATACCTTGACTTGCAGGAAAGAAACACTTCACCAAGTTTGATGTACATTAGGGGTACAATAACATCCTCATCTGACCAGAAGATCAACATAAAGCAGCCTTTAAAATGAACAGAGGCTTCTTTCAACCAAAAGTAATGTACTTTGGAATGTGGAGTGCCCCAGCCACCTTCCAAAGTATGATGGACTTCATCTTCAGAGACCAATTAGCCAAAGGGAATGTGTTCATCTATATGGATGACATCCTCATCATGTAACTGGCCTGGGGTGATGGTTCAACACCATCGCACCCCTGTAAGTTGCGGAACCAGCCAATTAGAGGACTCGTGCCCCGTTTCATGTACATCAGCTTGTGATTTCTTGAGTGTCTTGTGCTATTGGTCGTTATTGTCTTGGTTGTATAAATAGGTAGCACTGCCCCTTCAGGCCCTAGGCCTGCCCTCAAGTACTCTGTACTATATATAGGGGACTCATTACACCTGGTAGAGGCAAGTTGAGTCTCTTGTCTCAATACTAGCAGTGTTCCACTTCATCGCGGGTGGCTACTGAGTTGGAGCTCAGCAAGCGGTAACCCGGGTATCGATATCAACTTGCAGGTCAACTTCCTCTCTAAAAAGTCTTCTAGGACACTTCAAGTCCTAGCTTGTCAACTTAGTGCATCTATTGTTGCTGTCAAACCCTTGGCGGTGACATCAGACTCAACTTGTTTTCAATATGGCTAGCAGTTGAGAAGGAATGCTGCAGACTACAACCCTCGATTGGGTAGATGCCACTGAAGGCAGAAGGAACCACAGAGTTTGGTACATCTCGAAAGAACACCCAGCCAATCCCACAGACTGGGACGTACAGATTATCGTCACAGCAAGAGGCAAAGTGCCGACCAACCCGAAGCTGGTGTGCATTCACGACAACAAGTGGAAAGAAGTCCACTGGGACAGAGGACGATATACTCTAGGAGCGGCGGTCCCACAACTACATGAGTACAACACTGAAGGATCAGAAGCTGACGAGCTTCTCGATGAGGAACTAGAGGAGCCTGAAGTTGTTTCAGATACAGAGTCAGACAAGGCGGTCAAGGAAATCAACGATGCCTTCAACAAGATCAAAATCACCCTGGTAGAAGAAAGAGCACCAGTATTCCCCACCAGAACCCTCACTCCCCTTCAGGGAATACCAACCAATGCCCTACCAGCAGGAGCTAGGATCCCTAGCCTTTCACAGGCCATGTCCACTCAAACCACCACAGCTACAGCCGTCGCCGCACAGCCATCTACAACCACCCAAAGCACACCACAGCATATCCAGAATGTCCTCAGACAGGTCCTCAAAAGGTCAGGGCCACCAGGAGGGTCCGGAGGAGGACCAGGAGGATCAGGAGGACCAGGAGGACCAGGAGGGCCAGACCCGAACACACCCCAAATACCAGTGGCAGCAGCTGCCGATGTAAAAACCATGGGAGCCCTCCCACAAGTCTTCACAGGGGATAGATCCAAAGCCGATGACTTCATCGAAGAAGTAAAAGGATACCTCTGCCTGAATGCGGATGTAGCAGGGTACAACTCCCCTTCAAGAAAATCGCCTTCACCCTTACCCTCATCAAAGGGGAAAGCATGGCCCAATGGGTCAGAGACATGGGGGAATGGATCGATAGACTGCATATGCCCCAGGACAACATCCCAGCACTATGGGACCAATTTCTCTTGGAATTCAGCCAACAGTTCCAGGACACCCAAGCGGCTCAACGAGCCAGGAACGAGCTCAGGGACTGCCGAATGAAGGGGTCCAACTATGACAAATACATCACCAGGTTTGAGAGCCTGGCAAGGAAGGCAGGATATACGCTGGGAAATGAAGAACATACAACATTTTCCTGCAAGGAATCCCGGCGTCACTCCTGCATGACACTTAAAACCACCAATCCCCCTCAACTACCAGACCTTAAAGAAAAGGTCAAAACTATCACGCAAGGAAAGACCATCATAGATGGTATCCTAAAGAAAACCATGGCAGGGCAATCGCCCTTCCAACGACTTAACAACCCGCCCGACCACCACCATTCCAGCAAAGAAACTGGCAACCGCGATACACCCAGGGAATCGCCCCCAGTACAACTCAACAAATGCGCCCCCGTCCATGAACAACACCCCGGTCCCGATGGACCTGTCAAGAGGTTGCACCCCTAATAACTGGCAGGGACGAGGAAACTGGAGGCAAAGGACAGGACCACCTGTGAGGGGAAACGTATCAGCACCAGGATATGAAGCAATGCAATGCTTTAACTGCGGCAGAGAAGGGCACTTCACCTGTGCATGCCCCGAAAGGTGGCAACCACCCAGGAACCCCTACAGACAAGGCCCTAGACAGGCCAACCTCATCGACTTCCAAGAAGAGGAAGACCAAGATTACCAGATGGCAGAACCATCGGAGGGAACCTCGGTGGCCACCATGCGAGCACAGCTGGAGGGAATGTCCCTCGACGACCAGATCAAACTGGCCAAAGAGATGGGAGTCACACAGGATTTTCCCTCTGCCTAATCAGATCGGCCCTGCTTAGGTGAATCCATAGCAATAACATGTACATATCCACAAGAAAATCCATGACAGTCCGTTTCTACGCACGAATGATTGTGAAAAGAGCCAAAGGAGTGGCCCTCATAGACTCAGGGGCTACTGAAAATTTTATGAGTCTCGATTATGCTAGGTGGTTATGACTCCCCATCAAACGACTCACAACCCCGAGACCATTATTCAATGTCGATGGGATGGAAAACAAGAGCGGAAGTCTCAAATACTATACCGACCTACAGTTCAGAATGGGAACACAAACCACGAACCAAAGATTCTTCCTCTCTGACCTAGGAGATCACAAGGCTATCTTTGGGTACCCATGGTTCACCTCCGTCCAGCCAAAGATCGACTGGAAGAAGGGCTGGATTGACTTCACCCATCTCCCCATTGTCCTCTCCACCCCAAATGCTGCAAAAGCAGTATATGTCCCCCGAACAAAGAACGTACCACAACCAATTAGGAAGAACACCGACACATACCTTCTGGGAAGGGTGACGATAGGAAGCACCACAAATAACCCAGAAGAAAACCACGCCATACCAGCTGAATACAGGTGGCACAAGAAGGTATTCAGTGAAGAAGACTCCCAATGGTTGCCCAGCTCTACCATATGGGATCACGCCATTGAATTACTACCGGGGCACCCGATACCATGCCAGGGCGACTACTACCCCTCACACAAGAGGAGAAGGCCGAAATGCACAAGTTTGTCCAAGAACACTTAAAAAGGGGAACCATTCGTATCTCAAAGTCACCCTACGCAGCCAACTTCTTCTTTGTCAAGAAGAAAGATGGAAAACTAAGGCCAGTACAGGATTACCGGCCTGTCAACAAATGGACAAAAAGGAACAGAAATGTCTCGCCCCTCATCCCACAAGTTGTGGATCGACTCAGCGGATGCACAAAATTTACAGTGGTGGACATGCGATGGGGCTACAATAACATCAGAATCAAAGAAGGGGATGAATGGAAGGCCGCTTTCCTTACCCATGAAGAACTGTTTGAGCCCACAGTCATGTTCTTTGGTCTCACCAATTCCCCAGTGACCTTCCAGATGATGATGAACACTATATTCCAACAAGAAGTAGGAGAGGGCTGGCTCTCAGTCTACATGGATGACATCGCCATCCACATGGCCAGACGACCACACGAAACGGAGGAACAGCACACTGCCCAACATTGAGAGTATGTCCACCGCATGTTAGACAAACTAGAGAAGAACGATCTCTACCTCAAAGCAGAGAAATGTCAATTCGAGAAGGAAGAGATCAAGTATCTGGGAGTCATTGTGGGGAAAGGCCATCTCAGGATGAGCCCTAAAAAGCTGCAGGGAATAGTGGACTGGTCGCCACCCAAAAACCCAACCGACGTTAGGAGCTTCTTGGGGTTCACCGGCTACTACCGCTATTTCGTTCCAAACTACTCAAAAATTGCACAACCCCTACTCGAACTAACAAAGAAAACCACACCTTGGCACTGGGGAGAAGCACAAATGAGGGCATTCGAAGAACTGAAAACGAGGATGTGCGGCAGCCCAGTACTAATTCAACCAGACATCGAGAAGCAATTCACACTTCATGTCGACGCATCAGCATACAGCGTGGGCACCGTACTCTCGCAGGAGGGACAGCATAACAACCTCACACCAACCCTGGCCCAGCGACACAAACCAATATTACACCCAGTGGCATACTACTCAGCAACATTCACGCCCACAGAATGAAACTACGACATCTATAAGCGAGAACTGTTAGCCATCATGAAGGCCCTAGCCCACTGGAGACACTACTTAGGATGGACAAGAACACCATTCATAATCTGAACCGATCATGCCAACCTCCAGTACTGGAAATCACCAAGGAATCTAAATTGACGAACTGCATGATGGCACGCCAATCTCCAGGAATACGACTACATACTGGAATATATCCCGGGCAAAACGAACACTGCAGCAGATGCGCTATCCAGACCGTCAAATGTGGACCATGGCAAAAATGATAACAAAGACATCACAATCATTCCACCCCACAGAATTTGAGCAGCACAAATGATCCACGGGAAGACTATAGTACCAAACCTCAAGGAGCTCAGGCGAGCCATTGTCAGGGACGCCCATGACATACCCACATCCGGCCATCCAGGAAGAGACGAGACCCTAAGGAAGGTCCAGGAGCGGTACTGGTGGCCGAAGATGAAGGAATGGATCGCAGACTATGTTAGAGGATGCGCAATATGCCAACAGGCCAAGATACTGACACATTGCCCACACGTCCCACTCTATCGAATCCCCTCAGAACCGGGCACCCTACCATTCCAAACCATATCCATGGACTTGATCACCAGATTACCACCAAAGCGAGGACTAGATGCAATCCTCACCATTGTCAATCATGGATGCTCCCGTGCTGCCCTATTCCTCCCCTGTTCTACCAACATTATGGGTCCAGGGATTGCCCAACTCTACCTCGACCATATCTACCCTTGGTACAGGCTACCAAGGAAGATCATTAGTGACAGGGACCCATGTTTCACGTCGAGTTTCAGGAAGGCGCTCACCAAAAGACTAGGGATACAGCAGAACCTGTCCACAGCAGCGCACCCCCAACTGACGGCCTTTCTGAACGAAAGAACCAATGGGTGGAACAATATTTACGGCTGGTGACGGGTGGCCAACCAGACGACTGGACAGAATGGGTTGCAGTCGCAACTGCAGTGCACAACAATCGAAGGAACAGCACCATGGGACTATGTCCTAATCAGATTCTGATCGGATACGAACCGACGCTGGGGCCCAGAGATTTGGGGGTCCAGACCAACAACAAGGCGGCAGAACAAAGGATGCAAAGAATGGAAGAGGCACAAGACCAGGCAATCAAAGCAATCAACAGAAAGGTGGCCGAAACACCCTTGGGCCAATACAGGGCCGGAGATCAAGTGTGGTTGGAAGGAACCCACTTGACACTCCCACATCAAGGGTCCAAACTAAACCCAAAATGGTACAGCCCTTTCAAGATACTCAAAGAAGTATCCCCAGTTGCCTTCCTCCTGCAACTCCCTGCATCATGGCTGATCCACCTGGTGTTTCATGCCTCCCTTCTTACCCCATATAGGGAGATGGACACACATGGGCCCAATTATGCCCAACCCCCTCCTGACCTGATCAATGATGAAGAACAATACAAGGTGGAACAAATTCGGAGTCACCGCCATCAAGGGCGGTCAAAGAAGCTCCACTACCTCATAAAGTGGTGGGGCTACCCCGGAAGTGACAACACCTGGGAACCAGCTGACCAGGTGCATGCCCCGGATCTCCTTCGGGAGTATCACAAGCGCCGGCCCTTGAGCAACATAAAAGGGAAGCAGAAACCCCCGGCAAAAGCATCAGTTCGATCCTCCTTTACCTCCTATCCCACCATTTCTTCCACATGTCTTCGCCAGTCCCAGTCCCAGTCCCAGCACCAGCCACGTGTGTCACATCCAAGGAGGCTGTCCAGCCTCCCTCCGCAGCAGCCAGCCCCGGTCACACCACTACCGCCCCCTCCTCTAACACCATCCGTCTCCCAGGCACGTTTCCCAATCTGGAGACCAATGCCTTCTGGGAAGGCCTCCTCTCCCCTGGCACCGTCCGATCTGTCCTGGACGGATATGAAAACCTTGACCCAACCCAGCTCTGCCAGCTGGCATCGGGCCTTGCCTCCGCGCTCCAGCAGCGTGAAACACTATTTCAAGATGAGGCATGGTGCCTCAAGTGACAGTTTGAGGAGGTCAACCGAGACAACCGCGAGCTTAAAGCACGGATCCAACAAATCGACGGGGAACCCCTCCTCTGCCCTGACAGATATGTCAAGAATGACGGGAGACTCCCCGAGTTCACAATCACCACCCCAGACAGCGAGAAGCCCGCCATCTTCATCAAGCAGCTGGATGACGGGCGAGTGGCCGGTCTGGCGGCCAATGCCACCTGTGACCATGACACCCAGGTCATCGACCTTTATGCCCGCCCCAAATTCGACGACTTCCCTCTGCACCCACTCCCGCCTTGGTTCCGCGCCCGCCTCTGGGGAACCGAGATTGATTATCACCCACTCCAGGAGGCCATCATCAACTTGGACGACTGGCCCCTCCTTGCTGAAATCATGCGATACCAGGTTTTGGATCGTGAATGTGACACGCTGCGCACCGAGCTACGCCTGGCTCAGGCGAATTTGGTGGTGTCTGAAGCTGCAAAGCAAGCAAGCAAGGATCGCCTCGTCGCGGCCAGAGCAGGGAAGAAAGTCCCACAAGTGGGAGTCGAGCGATTCCGGCCTCAGCTGGCAAGGCGGTCAGGCTGGAGGAAAACAGGATGAGGGCATCCTATCTAGCAGAGGAGTGTGTAACCGGCCTGGGGTGATGGTTCAACACCATCATGCCCCTGTAAGTTGTGGAACTGGCCAATTAGAGGACTCGTGCCCCATTTCATGTTCGTGCCCCGTTTCATGTACATCAGCTTGTGATTTCTTGAGTGTCTTGTGCTATTGGTCGTTATTGTCTTGGTCATATAAATAGGTAGCACTGCCCCTTCAGGCCCTAGGCCTGCCCTCAAGTACTCTGTACTATATATAGGGGACTCATTACGCCTGGTAGAGGCAAGTTGAGTCTCTTGTCTCAATACTAGCAGTGTTCCACTTCATTGCGGGTGGCTACTGAGTTGGAGCTTAGCAAGCAGTAACCTGGGTATCGATATCAACTTGCAGGTCAACTTCCTCTCTAAAAAGTCTTCTAGGACACTTCAAGTCCTAGCTTGTCGACTTAGTGCATCTATTGTTGCTGTCAAACCCTTGGCGGTGACACATCACCACCGATGAAACTTGGGAAGACCACTACAAAGAAGTAATCAAGGTCTTAGAGGTCTTACAAGAAAATGACCTCTATCTCAAACCAGAGAAATGCAACTTCCACAAAACAGAAGTGGAATATCTAGGAATGCTAGTAGGAAGTGGACATGTCAAAATGGATCCAGTCAAAGTCAAAGGAATTACAGATTGGCCCATCCCTACAACAGTCAAAGAACTCAGGGCCTTCCTAGGCTTTGGGAACTTCTACAAAGACTTCATTGATCATTACTCCCTAATCGCATGACCACTTCATGAACTAACAAAGAAGAGCAAGAAATGGGAATGGGGTCAAAAAGCCGATGAAGCATTCAAATACCTCAAGAATAAATTCACATCCTATCCCATCCTCAGGAATGCTGATCAAACCAAACCATTTACACTAGACACAGATGCATCAGACTATGCTGTTGGAGCCACCCTAATGCAGGAATTTGAAGATGGACAACACCCAGTCGCGTTCTTTTCAAAGTCACTCAACCAAGCAGAATGCAACTATGACATCTATGATAGAGAACTGCTGGCAATAGTATCAGCAGTTAAATTCTTCAAACACTTCCTTCTAGGAGCTAGGCATCAAATCAAAGTGCACTCAGACCATGACAACCTGAAATATTTCCAAGTGGCACGAAAAGTAACACCTAGACAAGCAAGATGGATGAACTACTTGGTAGACTACAATTTTATCATCCATCACTTTCCAGGAAAACAAAATACCATTGCAGACCTTCTATCATGAAGAAAAGACCTTGATGAGGGGGTAAACAATGAACAAACCACCATCCTCCCTGACAACCTATTCATTCGAACTCTTTACCTCCCAAATGACAACAAGAAGTGACAACAAACCCTCAAAGAAATATACAATGCACCCACAGGTGGCCACCCAGGGATCTCAAACACCTGGGACCTAGTCAAAAGATGCTACCATGGCCCCAAACTTTGAGAATTTGTTGAAAAATACATTAAAGGATGCGCCAAATGCCAGGAAAATAAAACCATCTGAACTGCAAAAGCCCCCCTACACCACTTTGATACCCCAGTAGAAGAAGGACCTTTCCAATATGTGTCCATGGACTTCATAACTGAATTACCAAAGTCCAAAGGATATGACACCATCCTCACCATCGTGGACCAAGGATGTTCCAAAGCAGTCAAATTCTTACCCTGTAACAAGGAAATCACCAGAGAAGGAGTGGCACAACTGTACCTTCAGCACCTCTTTCCCTGGTTTGGAACCCCCAAATGTATCATATCCGACAGAGACCCTCATTTCACCAGAAAATTCACAAGAACCTTATGCAAAGTGATAGGCACCAAACAAAACCTTAGTACCACATTTCACCCCAGAACTGATGGACAAAGTGAATGCATGAATCAATGGGTTGAAACATTCCTGAGACACTTTGTCAATGGAAGACAAGACAACTGGGCTACATACCTTCCAGTGGTGGAATTTGCTCACAATTCATGGAAACATGAAGGAATGCGCCACACACCCCATCAATTAATCATGGGATGTAACCCTCAGGCAATTTGGACAGAAGGAGATGAAGAAGTACCAGCTGTAGACATCCAACTCAAGGAACTAACCAAAGCAAGGGAAATTGCGCATCAAGCCCTACAGAAAAAGACAGCCATAATGAAACCAATCAGAACATTCAAGACTGGATGTAACCGGCCTGGGGTGATGGTTCAACACCATCGCGCCCCTGTAAGTCGTGGAACCGGCCAAGTATAGAGTTCGTGCCCCGTTTCATTGTTTGCCCCCTGTTTCATATCGATCAGCCTGTGATTCTTGAGCGACCTTTGCTACTGGTTGCTATTGTTCTCCTTGTGTTTCAGAGTATAAATAGGTAGCACTGCCCCTTAGGCCTAGGCCTGCCCTCAGTACATGTACTATAAATAGGGGACTCATTACGCCTGGAGAGGCAAGTTGAGTCTCTTGTCTCAATCTAGCAGTGTTCTACTTCCCTGTGGGTGGCTACTGAGTCGGAGCTCAGCAAGCGGAACCCGACATCGACATCGACTTGCAGGTCGACTTCCACTCTATCAGTCTTCTAGACCACTGCGAGTCTAGCTCATCGACTTAGTGTGTCTATTGTTGCTGTCAAACCTTGGCGGTGACACTGGAGATAAGTCTGGCTAGATGCACGAAACATAAAGATGAAGGCACCATCAAGGAAGATGGAACCGAAATGCCTAGGACCCTTCATCATCAAGAAAAAGATATCTCCAGTCACCTATCAGCTCAACTTGCCAGCACACATGCATATACATCCAGTGTTTCATGTGGATCTATTATTGCCCTATATGGAAACCATGGAGTATGGCATCCCATTCAAGCCCCAGCACCCAAACCATCAAGGAGAAGAAGAGTATGAGTAGATGAAATCATCGCAGAAAGGAAACATGGCTGAAAAAGACAACGGCAATACCTAGTCAAATGGAAAGGCTACCCTGCATCAGACAATTCATGGGTCAGCAGCAATGACCTGCATGTGCCGAACTACTTAGCAAATTCCACCGATCCCAATCACCCAACCAGCTATAAAAGCACCCTCCAAACCACCTTCAAATGACAGCAGTGAACCCTCACTACTACACTTCAGTCCTACCTACAACCCACTCACAAACGCACTCCTACCACCACTCCCACCATTCCTACTTTCGCAACATTCAGTCCCCAAACCAATCAACATGTCCACTGTCCCAACCTCCTATGAATGAGCCACCTCCTATCCTGCTACAACCCATTCTCTGTCCTTAATCTTGAGGATTGTGCCAGTAGTGATGCCGGTGCAGTATGCTCCCCCTCGCCTCCTCCTTTGGAACCAGAATCCCCCACTTCCAAACCTCCACAGATGCAACCTGGCTTGCAACTGGTTGTACCCCTCCTCAATGTTTTGACCAAAAGGAATGAAACAATCAGGACACAGACACCACCCTTGTTACCCCCCCAGAGAGCAAATGAATGACTCAAATGGAGGAACCTCCATACACATGCATAACACTCCAACAATAATGTCACAGACACCCTTCACCACCTCAGTACAAATGACCATGTGCATATGAAGAGGGGGAGGAGCAGGACGAGGAAGTATGGACCAGTAATGAGAACCAGAGAGAGAACCAAGAACAGGATGACTGGGAAGAGGATGACGAAGACTGCCACCCTGGAGAGGGGTGGATCACCACCACTGATGAACCTTTCACAGTCCCCCTTCCAAATGGTGGAGCCACCCCAGCCACCTACCACAAATACC
Source organism: Russula compacta (assembly GCA_022376555.1). Classification (NCBI taxonomy): domain Eukaryota; kingdom Fungi; phylum Basidiomycota; class Agaricomycetes; order Russulales; family Russulaceae; genus Russula; species Russula compacta. The sequence continues at coordinate 4,066 of WTXH01000472.1, read as the reverse complement.
ACATCCAGAACACCAAATACCCCCTGTTAGCACCTGTCAGGGCAGAGGGGAGCCGGTCTACACCTCCCTACTTTGTCCCAGCCCAGTACCATACCTGTGCCCACACATTACACCTCAACAGAAGTGCATCTTCTCAGGAAGAGAGCCCTTTGCCCAAGCAGTCACCTGGGCCACAGCAGACCTAGCAGATGAGTCCCTTCTTGCAGGGCTACGAGCTTACAGATGTTGGGAGCAAGAGGTCATGTTCATGGAGCAGGAATTAACATGGGTCAAGATCAAATTGGCCTATCAAAAAATCAAAATGGTAGAGTGGATAGGAGGACTCCAAGAGGCTGATGCATATAGGAGGATAGTGACAGGCCTTCAAAGTCACCAACCCCTTGGGTCTCTGAACAAGAGGCCATAAGGCAAGTACTGAAGGGATTTCATGTCCCCTTGCACCTGCACACCGGGAAATCAAAGGAGATTGGGGTTTTATTGATGAAGAAATCACTCACACCCACAACAGGTGCAACAAGAAATGCTCCAAATGTCAGAGCACCACCCACTACCACCGCCACTGCCCCTTGCAAGTCAACAACAAGCAGCAAAGACTCTAAACAGGGGGTCATGTTGTGGTGGACAGTTGGGACACTTATGCTTACTACTATTCTGTCCATATATGTACATATTTCTCATGGTCCAGCCAGAGTCATCATCACTTCCCCCACCCTACTTTACACACCCTCTATTATGCTCTTGCTGCTCCAGACTGCTGTTGTGTTGCCTCAGCTACTTACTAAAGTACTTACACTAATCTGCCGACAGTTTTCATGGCCTTACTGCCACTGAAACACATCAATCACTGCTGGAAACTCTGCTTAAATAGTTGTGTATAAATACGCTCATAGAATGGGACCAAAGCCTTAAGCTTGGTCTCTTATGAATTCTAGACATTCTCAGAGCAATCCTCCGAGTGATCCAAAGCTTCATAGCCCCTTTCCCCTCCCACTTGTGCCCTAGAATGTACCCTAGGGTCTGCTAAGTGACTTGGTGACACATTTCACTTAATCTACCATATATAGTAAACTGAGTCCCGATTGGGAACTCTTTGAACTCCAACACATATGATAAGCGCTCAGAAAGGCATTGCCTTTCCTCACTTCAGACAGATGAAGGTCACTGAGTAACAGACCTCTCAGTGCTCTATAGAACCACCCTATCTGTACCAGAAACCCAGCAGGAAGGAGCAGCTCCTTCCATTCACAACCTTAGTGGCATACCAACAAACTAAGTGCAATACAAGGCGTATCAGCACTCCAGACATCCCTTCCTTTTGGATATGTGTCTTAAGTATCCAAATCGACTCCTTCGCATCTAGATCCCCTTCCTCCTTCATGAGATAGAGGACAACAGCAGCCAGCACCGCCACTACCCACAGCTGTTCTAACAAGGTGTTAGAACTCTACAGAAGACAACCAAGATGATGGTCACCGATGCAGATATCATCCTACACATACAATTGAGGGGCAGAGACAGGTCAGACAACCTAACCCCTAGACAAAGAGAACAAACAGCCAAGGAGGCTGCCAGACAGAAACATTGACAGAACTGCCACACTCAGTCCAGTGTGACACTGCCTGGTAGTCCAACACCAAAATCAATTATGTGGAGATCTGGTGTAGAGATCAACTGTTTACTGATTTAGCATCACTCACAAGTCATTGGAATAAGAAACACACCTGAATATCCATAGAGTAATTTGACTTACAATTGAACCAGGTATTGCCAAAGAAGGCAGGGTGCATAAACAGTGGAACCAGAGTTCCATCAACCATAAGCCATCCATCTTGCCAAGTGGGCCATGATGCTTCTTCTGTCCACACCTTAGCAGTTGCCTTTGCTGCACTGTTTGCCCACTGAATTGATGAACAACAGAAGCGTTCACTATTCAATGCCTTCAGAACACACTTGGTAACCAAAGGAACAGTTCCGAATCCAATGCCAGCCCATAAAGCCACCTTCATGGTGCTAGCAGCATTCTCATAATGACCAAAGCAGTATAGTGCTATGGCAAGCTGCTGCTCTATGGGCATTTGAGGATTATTTGAATTGTTGTGAAATATCTCATCATCTTTGATAGCCTCCACAAGATCATTAAAACAACCTGGACTGACTTGAAGGTATGATTGGAAGATCTCAGGCCTGTTGATCTTATAGTTGTATAGGAGAAGATGAAGCTGATTGCTATCTTTAGGGATAGGCTCACGAGTATTGTAGTAGTGTGTTAAGTACAACTGAGCTATGACATCAAGAAGAACATCACTTGGTGTAGGTGCTCTTCATTGTCGGATGAAGATGTATCGGTGTCAGAGGAATTAGACTCAGAAGAGGAAGAGGGATAGTCAGACTCCTCTCCCAGCTGATTGGCTTCAGCTTCAGCCTCAGCCATGAGGTTGACTAGAAAGGCCTGATGGAGAGCATCAAAGCAACCTGCCTATCAGTTTGATAAGGCATTTGTATGAGCCCAGCAGGTATGAAGCTGCAGCAATACACAAACAATGAACAACACCTGCATGCACCTAACACTTTTGAGTTCAAACTCTGTCACATGCAAATGGAGCACAAATTCTGGTTGCAATCAAAGCTGAATGCAGAATTGGTCTCCTCAGACAACAAAAGAAAGACTGAATTCTGGTTTGGATTCTGGTCTCAAATTCAGTCAATTTCATCTACTGTGTACTACCCTAATATTAGGTTGGATTTGGAGAATGCTGAGAAATTAGGAAATAAGATTTTTCCTGATGTCTTAACAATCTCTCCTTTTTCCAGGCCTTTTCATAATGAACTTGGGCAACAATTGCCTTGTCACCATTGAAATGTGAGTGGTTGTCTCCATTTTCTCATTCCTTGAGTAGGATGATCAGTTTCCTCAATTATGGGCAGGGGTCCAAAGATTTGGTTTCAGCACTTCAACTTCTCCACAGATGACATCTAATCTGCTTCAAGATCTGCACATTGAGTGGTAGGTGCATAGAGGATAATTGGGCACATTGATGTGACTGGATCTGAGGTATGTTGGAGTTGTTGATACTGTTGAGAGTGGCAGTGACATTGTTCTCTGCTTCCATCACTGTGTCTAACACTGGCCACCATTTTTCATCAACATACTAATCTCCAAAATGATCCTTTAGTGTCATGCTGGACTGAGTGTGGGTATTCTGCCACTGTTTCTGTCTGGCAGCTCTCTTGGCTGCTTGTTCTCTCTGTCTGGTGGTTAGTTTCATCTGGTCTATCCCTCTGCTGTAAGTGTAGGATGATATCTGCATCAGTGACTGTCATCTTGGTCATCTTCTGTAGAGTTCTAACACCCTTGTTAGAACAGCTGTTGGTAGTGGCAGTGCTGGCTGTATTTGTGAAGGAGTTGATTTGGATACTTAAGATATGTATCTGAGGAAGGGATGTCTGGAGTGCTGATACACCTTATATTGCACTTAGTTCATTGGTATGCCACTAAGCTCATAAATGGAAGGAGCTGCTTCTTGGTTCTGGGTTGCTAGTGCAGAGGGGTGGTTCTATAGAGCACTGAGAGGTCCATTACTGAGTGACCTTTGTCTGTCTGAAGTGAAGAAAGGCAACACCTTTCTGAGTGCTTAACATATGTGTTAGAGTTCAAAGAGTTCCCAATTGGGACTTGGTTTACTATATATAGTAGATTAAGTGAAATGTGTCACTAAGTTGCTTAGCAGACCCTAGGGTATGTTCTAGGGTACAAGTGGAAAGGGGAAGGGACTTTGAAGCTTTGGATCACTCAGAGGATTACTCTGATAATGTCTAGGATTCACAAGAGACCAAGCTTAAGGCTTTGGTCCCATTCTATGAGCATATTTATACATAGCTATTTAAGCAGAGTTTCTGGCAGTGATTGATGTGTTACAGCAGCAGTAAGGCCACAAAAACTGTTGGCAGATTAGTGTAAGTACTTTAGTAAGTAGCTGAGGCAACACAACAGCAGTCTGGGGCAGCAAGAGCATAATAGAGGGTGTGTAAAGTAAGGTGGGTGAAGTAATGACAACTCTGGCCAGAC
>WTXH01000471.1:0-15691 GCA_022376555.1 Russula compacta | reverse complement strand
CCAACCTCCAATACTGGAAGTCGCCAAGAAATCTAAACTGACGAACCGCACGATGGCATGCAGATCTCCAAGAATACGACTACATCTTGGAATACATCCCAGGCAAGACAAACACGGCAGCAGATGCACTATCCAGACCATCGAACGCAGATCATGGCGAAGACGATAACAAGGACATCACAATCATCCCGCCCCATCGAATCCGAGCAGCACAAACAATCCAGGGAAAGACCATCGTACCAAACCTCAAAGAACTCAGGCGAGCCATCGTCAGAAATGCCCACGACACGCCCACATCCGGTCACCCAGGAAGAGACGAGACCTTGAGAAAGGTGCAAGAACGATACTGGTGGCCAAAAATGAAAGAATGGATTGCGGACTACGTCAGAGGATGCGCGACATGCCAACAAGCTAAAATCCTGACCCATCGACCCCATGTCCCCTCTACCGAATTCCCTCGACACCAGGCACACTGCCCTTCGAAACCATAGCCATGGATCTGATCACTGGACTGCCACCAAAGCGAGGGTTGGACGCAATCCTAACCATCGTAGACCATGGATGCTCACGCGCGGCCCTATTCCTCCCCTGCTCCACCAACATTACAGGGCCAGGAATTGCCCAACTCTACCTGGATCACCTATACCCATGGTTCGGACTGCCAAGAAAAATCATCAGCGACAGAGACCCGCGGTTTACGTCAAGTTTCGGGAAAGCACTTACGAAAAGACTTGGAATACAACAGAACCTATCCACTGCAGCCCATCCGCAAACCGACGGATTGTCCGAACGCAAGAATCAATGGATAGAACAATACCTACGACTGGTGATGGGCGGACAACCAGACGACTGGACAGAGTGGGTCGCGGTCGCGATGGCAGTACATAACAACTGGAAAAACAGCACCACCGGGCTATCGCCCAATCAGATCCTCATTGGCTACGAACTGACACTCGGACCCGGAGACCTGGGAATCCGGACTAACAATGAAGCGGCTGAACAACGAACGCGGCGAATGGAGGAAGCACGAGAACAGGCGATCAAGGCCATCAATAGAAAGGCGGCCGAAACACCCCCGGGACAATACAAAGCAGGAGACCACGTGTGGCTGGAAGGGACCCACCTGATGCTCCGGCATCAAGGGTCCAAATTAAACCCAAAAAGATATGGCCCTTTCAAAATCCTCAAAGAGGTATCCCCGGTTGCATTCCTGCTCCAACTCCCTGCCTTGTGGATGATTCACCCCGTGTTTCATGCCTCCCTCCTTACCCCGTATAGGGAGACGGACACTCACGGACCCAATTACGCAAGGCCTCCCCCTGATCTAGTCGATGGCGAAGAACAATACGAGGTGGAGCAGATTCGAAATCATCGTTATCAAGGGTGATCAAAGAAGCTGCAGTACCTCATAAAGTGGCGGGGCTACCCCGAAAGTGACAACACCTGGGAACCAGATGACCAGGTGCACGCCCTGGATCTCCTTCGGGAGTATCACAAACGCCGGCCCTTGACCATTATAAAAGGGAAGCAGAAACCCCCGGCGAAGTTATCAGCTCAACCCTCTTCCACTCATCTCACAACCATTCGCTCCTCATGTCCTCCCCAGTCCCAGTCCCAGTACCAGCCCCGACCACGCGTGTCCCGACTGAGGAGGCTGTCCAGCCTCCCTCCGCAGCGACCAGCTCCAGTCACGCCGCTGCCACCCCTGCCTCAAACACCATTCGACTTCCTGGGGCATTCCCCGATCTCGAAACCAATGCCTTCTGGGAGGGACCCCTCTCCCCCGGCACTGTACGATCTGTCCTGGACGGATACGAGAACCTCAACCCGACCCAGCTTCGCCAGCTGGCCACTGGCCTCGCCACCATGCTCCAGCAGCGTGAAACGCTATTCCAAGATGAGGTGAGATGCCTCAAGCGACAATTTGAAGAAGTCAACTGCGACAACCGGGAGCTCAAGGCCCGGATCCAACAAATCGACGGAGAACCCCTCCTATGCCCTGACGGGTATGTCGACAACGAGGGGAGGCTCCCCGACTTCACCATCACCACCCCCGACGGCGAGAAGCCCGCCGTATTCATCAAACAGCTGGATGACGGACGCGTGGCCGGGCTGGCAGCCAATGCAACGGGCGACCACGACGCCCAAGTCATTGACCTCTACGCGCGCCCTGACTTCGACAACTTCCCCCTCTCCCCACTCCCACCTTGGTTCCGTGCCCGCTTATGGGGAACCGAGATTGATTACCACCCACTCCGGGAGGCGGTCATCGCCTTGGACGACTGGAACCTCCTCGCCGAGGTCTCGCATTACCGCGTGCTGGACCGCGAAACCGACATTCTGCGCGTGGAGCTTCGCCTGGCTCAGGCGAATTTGGCAGCATCTGAAGCTGCAAAGCAAGCGTGTGAAGACCGACTCGTGGCAGCAAGGGCCGCGAGGAAGATTCCCATGGTGGGGGTTGAGCGGCCGCAATTGGCCCGGAGATCGGCGTGGAGGAAAACAGGATGAGGACATCCTGTCTAGCGGAAGGGTGGTGTAACCGGCCTGGGGTGATGGTTCAACACCATCGCGCCCCTGTAAGTTGCGGAACCGGCCAACTAGAGTGTTCGTACCCTGTTTCATGTTTGCGCCCCGTTTCGTGTGCATCAGCTTGTGATTTCTTGAGCCGTCTTTGCTACTGGCTGTTATTGTTTTCCTAGTGTTTTAGGTATAAATAGGTAGCACTGCCCCTTTCAGGCCCTAGGCCTGCCCTCAAGTACTATGTACTATAAATAGGGGACTCATTACGCCTGGTAGAGGCAAGTTGAGTCTCTTGTCTCAATCTTAGCAGTGTTCTACTTCCTTGTGGGTGGCTACTGAGTTGCAGCTCAGCAAGCGGTAACCCGGCATCGATATCGACTTGCAGGTCGACTTCCATTCTACAAGTCTTCTAGGACACTTCGAGTCCTAGCTTGTCGACTTAGCGTGTCTATTGTTGCTGTCAAACCCTTGGCGGTGACAATTATCCCTAGTAAGAAGTTCAACTTCTAATACTCTGCTTCTAGCTCTTTTTAAAATGGCTCTGCTGCCATTACAAACACCACTTTTAGCATCTAGATTCTTAAGAATCATGATGGGACACCCAATTTTTAGCTCTAATTGAGCAAGTGGAAGGCCAGAGCATTTAATGGAATTTAAATACTCAATAGGATAGTTAAGCATAGGATCATCTGTTCCACTTTGCTCAGTATTAGGAATGTAGTCTGCACTGTTATACACTTGCACATCCCCATGAAATTTCTGAAGAACTTCTTTGTTAAAATTGTCCACATCATTATTTATGCCACATAAAATGGTGCGCTCTGAGAAGTAGGCATTAGGAAGACCAACAGTGTGGATGCCAGGATAAATGGTATCAATTAGTGATGCCACAGTATTCTCAGTGCACTTAAAGTGCTCAGGCAGAGAGATACTACCCCCATCATCTGTATGTTTGCCTTGGCCCACCTCTAGCTGCCATTTAGCAAAGTTTTGCTCTGCCTCAATGGTAATATTAAGATGCATGTTCTGATAAAGATGTAGAATGGTTATAGATCTCCACAAAATGGATCTTTGGATGCAGGCTCCCATAACCTGTGCACGTGAACCTTAAGAATGACTGGTAGGATTTGTTGGAAGTCACCACCAAACACACAGGTAAGACCACCAAAGGGCTTATCACAGCTACGCATATCTCTAAAGGAGCAATCTACTGTCTCCATATTATGTCTATGCTGCATGGGTGCCTCATCCCAAATAACCAAGTCAGTCATGCGAATTAACTCTCCCATGTGAGAGCTTTTAGTGAAGCCACAAACTGAACTCTCATGGCAAGGGATAGGAATTTTAAAAGCAGAGTGAGCAGTATGCCCTCCTTTAAGAAGGAGTGCAGCAATCCCTGAAGAAGCAACACAAAGAACAATTTTATGCTGAGAGCGCAGATGATAACAAAGAGTGTTATAAAGATAGGTTTTGCCAGTACCTCCAGGCCCATGAAGAAAAAAGATCTCCCCTGATTTATTTATAATGGCTGAGGTGATCCTCTCAAAGGCAGCATGCTGGTCAGGGTTAAGCTTATCAATGTGCTCTGCTGCCCATCTGGCCTGGTCTTCTATATTATATTGGTGCTGCTCTGCAATCAGTGGATTGCCTACTATTGCTCCCCAGTCACCAACAATCTGTGGCATGGTGGGCCAATCTTTAAGTCTTTGACCAAAGTGAGAAAGAAGTTGGTCAATAAGATAAAGACCATAATCCTGGATCTCCTCCTCAGAGGGATCTGCAAGAATATTACTCTGCTGAAGAAAGTGCTTAAGGTCATCACAAATATCTGACCAAAAAGTGTTCCACAATGCTCTTGGATCAGCAGGAGTGCACTCATGCAAAATAGTCATAAAAAGATGGCGCAGTTGATAGCCAGTTTGCATATGCCTTGCCTCTTGCAAGCATCGATGCCATTTATGATCATCTTCTAAAAGGCCACGCACAATACAGGCCTCCCTAAAAGAAGGATATCTTATGCCCTCATAAGAATAAAGGTCATCCCAGCCAGTGGCACCTTTAACAACAGTAAGAAGAAGGCACAGATAGAAGCGCTCCCCTGAGGTAGGATGAGCATGATACATCCTGCCAATAGCAAAGCCTTGCTTTCTTATATACCATCTATATGTCTTCTCCCTATTTCTTTTATCCCAAACCATTTTAGAAGGGAAGTCAGGATATAATGTATTATGAACAACTTCATTATTCATCCTTTTATTGGCATCAAACCACCCAGTAAGTGTGGTAAGCTTTTCATTTTCTGGGTCAACAACTTCTTGCAAGTTGGCTATCTCATTAACATTCCATGTAACTGACTGCTTATCAGGGAGATGGACTTGTAGACACATAACAGAAGGCATCTGCTCCTGCATCTCAAAGAAGCAGAGGTGCCAAGTGGCCTCACAACTGCTAATATAATGCACATCTAGATATAATTTAATTTTATCTCTGCATCTTCCAAACTGCATTATGGTGCGATCATGACCTTTATACACATATTTATAGATATATTTTATTGCCTTGATAGAGGCAATAGACTCTACATTAATGTGGCAGCGATATTTCCAAATTAAATATGGAGAGTAGCAAACAACCCATTGGTTGTTGACTTGCTTATTTTTAACCACATATGTATGGCCAGTGTTAGCACGCCTTGTACATGCATAAGAATCCTCTGTTACAGTAGTCTGCTCTCTAAATGGCTTAGGGAAACCTTTAGAGCATGTGCCATTCACCATGCAAGGTGCATTAGAATTTTGTTCTCCACATGGCCCATGAACCATAAACTTTTTTATAAGTTCTAGCAACTCATTACTATTATGTGGAAATTCAGAGGACATAAAGCTATCAACATCCTCTGGTGTGCACAATTTAGCATGAGGCTGAAGAAAGATGATAATATGTGCATGAGGAAGGCCTCTCTTTTGAAACTCAATAGTATAGAGATATGCAGCTATATCACCTAAGACACCATTTTTAATCTCTTTGATAAGAGATTGAAGCTTGGCATGAAATACACGCACTACCAAGTCAGGGCGATCAGAAGCAGTTTGATTATATAGAAGTGCATTCTGAGTTTCAGGCCAATTAGGATTGGCAGTCATGGTGATAAATAAATCTCCTCCACCAAAGTAATGATTTATAGCTAAGGCATCTTGACAATGCTGCTGCATATTACGTGTGCTGCCAGAAAAGCTAGAAGGCAAAATATATCTTTTGCCTAACTCATTTGAGTTAGCATCAGCATTGGCAGCCACAGCATCTACCAAGCCTTTATAAACCTCTGAACGCAGCTGAGCTTGATTAAATCTAGCAAAGTTAAGGCAATTTTGCTCAGCAACAGCCCATGTCTCACATACAAACTCTTGAAAGAGTTTTCCAGCAAGAAAGAGGTGATGAGATTCTACCTCCATAGGACAAATAAAAAGGTGATAGCGAAAATATTCTCCCATAGATACATATTTCTTTTTAGAGCCAGGTTGCATCTGCACATGTCATGCTGGACGGAGCGTGGTGGTTCTGTCGATGTTTCTGTCTGGCAGCCTCCTTGGCTGTTCGTTCTCTTGCTATGAGGGGTAAGGCGTCTGGCCTGTCTCTGTCTTGCTGTTGTAGGTGTAGGATGATATCTGCGTCGGTGACCGTCGTCTTGGTCGTCTTCTGTGGAGTTCTAACGCCTTGTTAGAATGGCTGTGGGTAGTGGCGGTGCTGGCTGCTGTCATTCCCTATCTCCTGAAGGAGGAAGGGGATCTAGATGTGAAGGAGTCAATTTGGATACTCAAGACGAGTTTCCAAAGCAAGGGATGTCTGGAGTGCTGATACGCCTTGTATTGCACTTAGTTCATTGGTATGCCACTAAGGTCATGAATGGAAGGAGCTGCTCCTTCCTGCTGGGGTTCTGGTGCAGATAGGGTGATTCTATAAAGCACTGAGAGTCTGTTACTCAGTGACCTTCGTCTGTCTGAAGTGAAGAAAGGCAACACCTTTCTGAGCGCTTAATGTATGTGTCGGAGTTCGAAGAGTTCCCAATCAGGACTCAGTTTACTATATATGGTAGATTAAGTGAAACGCGTCACTAAGTCACTTAGCAGACCCTAGGGTATGTTCTAGGGCGCAAGTGGGAGGGGAAAGGGGCTGGGAAGCTTTGGATCACTTCGAGGGTTGCTCTGAGAATGTCTAAGATTCACAAGAGACCAAGCTTAAGGCTTTGGTCCCCTTCTATGAGCGTATTTATACATGACTATTTAAGTGGAGTCTTCGGCAGCGTCTGACGTGTTTCAGCGGCAGTAAGGCCACAAAAACCGTTGGCAGATTAGTGTAAGTACTTTAGTAACAAGCTGAGGCAACACAACAGCAGAAGGGATCGGCAAGAGTGTAATAGCAGTAGTGTAAGGTAAGGGGGGGAAGTGGTGACAACTCCAGCCGGACTGTGGGAAATATGTATGTATAAGGTAAGAAGATTAGTAAGCATAAGTGTCCCAATAGTCCACCATGACAGCACATCTTCTTAGCCATTATAATGAATGCCCTGCCTCCAACCAAGTTGGCCAGTAGGAAATAGCAAAACATAGTGCAAAGCAGGGTAAAAAGGATGCTGATCTGATATACGCTTCAAAGGGGATCCATACTTGCGATATAGAACAATATCCTGAGAGCCAGTGGGCTGATCACCATCACCAAGTAAAATGACAGCCATCTCCTGAACAGAGGCATCAGGAACCTGATAGCATCGTCTATCAGTGGAGGGATCAAAATGGAGTGTAATTTGGCACTGCTGCTCAGGAGGCATATTTCTAGTTAACTCATATGCCTGTTTATATAGATGAACCCCTCTATGGTGGTGATATAACATATCCTGAAGTATGCCCATAGTATTCTGATCCAGATTAACATTCCACCTGTTTGTCATATGATGTCTTAAAGCATCATCTGAATCATATATATATAATTGGGCATATACTGGTGGCAAGCTGCCATCCTCAGGTGGTAAAAGTGAGCCTGCCCTATGTATAAGCTCTCCATGGAGCCTAAATGTATATGGCCCACCACCTGCTTGATTAATGGACTCATCAACCTTTCTTCCAACTGATGTCATGGCCAAAGCACTATTATAAGTGTGAATATTAGAGCGAAAAGCTCTCCCAGATGGATTTTGGCCAGTTAAAAGATTATAAAGCTCAGCTGGTGCTGGCTGAAGTGAAGGAAGAGATATCTTCCCACTATAACAACACATGCCAAATTTTGGATTGACATTAGATGAATGGAATAGGCGCTCAGCCATCCAATGTAAAGCCCCACAAGAAGGGCATAAAATATTCATATCTTTTAAATCATGAACATCCCAAGCAGGGTTAAAAGCATGGCGAGCAGCAGGAAGAGGCCTAGACACTAATAATGGCTGTGGTGGTACAATGGTCTAATAATTATTAATTACTTTGAGAAATAGAATAATAATAATAATTTTTAACTCACATTTTGAGGTTGAGGATGCTGAGGAGAAGAGGCAGAGGCAGTGGCAGAGGCAGTGGCAGTGGCAGTGGCAGTGGCAGTGGCAGTGGCAGAGGCAGCAGCAGTGGCAGAGGCAGAGGCAGTGGTGATATCAAAAGCAGGACCAAGGGCAGAGGTAGAGGCAGAGGAAGAGGCAGGGACAGGGACAGAGGTAGAGGTAGATGCAGTGGTCTAAAAAAAAAAAAGATAAATATATCAGTATTTAATATAATAAACTTACAGAAATTTGTTGTCTTCTGTTAAATTGAGGAATAAGAGGAGGAAGAGCAGCATATGCTGCAGCTAGTTCAGCAGAAGTGAGAACTTGAGGAGGGGGGGCAAGAGGGCCAGACTGTCCTATAGCTTCAGAGTGAGCTATCAGCTGAGCCACCAAAGGAGGAGGCAAATGATGATAAGTTTGACCATTGAAAGTAAAAGGAACAGAGACAGCAGAAGTAGAAGTATCAGAAGTGGTAACAGCAGTGTTTGAGGATGTAGAAGGAGTTCTATGCTGTTCAGGAGAACCCATAACATGCTGAGTCCTCTCCTGGTCATGTGCAGCTTGTTGGTGGCACTGAGGAGAGGTTAGAGGAGTGCCAGAAGAAGGGGGAGGAGCAGGAGTGTCAGACATAGTAGATAGCAGCTAAAAAGAGAAAAAAAAATGAAAAACACAATTTAACATTAAAAAGATAGTAAACATGCAGCTGTGGATGAGAAATAGTCTTGAAATGTGTGTGAAAGTGGCAAGGAAGCTGAAAAAGACCATAAAGATATTAAATCAGAATTTTATATGTTAAAAGGATGGAAGACGCACCTCTGGTGATGAAAATAAGCCTTATAGCACTGAGAAAAGGCTAAAAAAGCGAAAATGTATATTAAAAGTCAGTTATAGTGCCAAGGAAGCAGAGGGACACACCTTGTTTGCAGTGATAGTAGGACTTTGATGGGAGAGAGGCAGATTCACGAAGGCAGCGTTGTGCTTACAAAAGTGTTCCCATGTTCCCTTTTATGCTTAGTAAGCAGCAGCGTACTGAAGTGAGGGTGGTTTTTGGCTTACTCAGCGCTTAGTCAGTCAGAATTGCCTTACAGAGGACGACTCTCTTTTATAAGAATGATAAATATGCTCATAGAAGGGGACCAAAGCCTTAAGCTTGGTCTCTTGTGAATCTAGACATTCTCAGAGCAATCCTCTGAGTGATCCAAAGCTTCACAGCCCCTTTTCCCCTCCCACTTGTGCCCTAGAACGTACCCTAGGGTCCACTAAGTGACTTAGTGATGCATTTCACTTAATCTACCATATATAGTAAACTGAGTCCCAATTTGGAACTCTTTGAACTCTGACACATATGTTAAGCACTCAGAAAGGCGTTGCCTTTCTTCACTTCAAACAGATGAAGGTCACTGAGTAATGGACCTCTCAGTGCTCTATAGAACCACCCCATCTGCACTAGAAACCCAGCAGGAAGGAGCAGCTCCTTCCATTCACGACCTTAGTGGCATACCAATGAACTAAGTGCAATACAAGGTGTATCAGCACTCCAGACATCCCTTCCTTTGGATACACATCCTAAGTATCCAAATTGACTCCTTCACATCTAGATCCCCTTCCTCCTTCAAGAGATAGAGGACAACAGCTGCCAGCACTGCCACTACCCACAGCCATTCTAACAAGGTGTTAGAACTCCACAGAAGATGACCAAGACAATGGTCACTGATGCAGATATCATCCTACACATCCAGCAGAGGGACAGAGACAGGTCAGACAACCTAACCCTCATACAAAGAGAACAAGCAGCCAAGAAGGCTGCCAGACAGAAACATTGACAGAACACCACGCTCAGTCCAGCGTGACAAACACAACCTATACCTCAAGCCAGAAAAATGCATCTTTGAACAGCGGAAAGTGGAATTCCTAGGTGTAGTGCTAGAAGACAGTACAGTTCAGATGGACCCAGCTAAAGTAAAAGGAGTTACAGACTGGCCCAGACCACTAAATGTCAAAGACATCCATGCATTCCTAGGCTTCACAGGATTCTATCAATATTTCATACCCAACTACTCCATCATAGCACACCCCCTTATCCAGCTAACCAGAAAAGATATGCCATTCACATGGGATGACCGCTGCAGGAATGCATTCGAACACCTGAAAACACTGATGTGTAGCAAACCAATCCTTTGCCAACCCAATTATTCCAAAGCATTCTTTCTTGCCACAGATGCATCCACATACAGCATGGGCACCATACTCTCGCAGGAGGGAGAACTCAACCCATGCACAAACAAACCAATGTTGTGCCCCATTGCTTACTACTCCAATACTTTCACACCCACAGAATGCAATTACAACATATACAAAAGAGAATTCTTAGGAGTCCTAAAAGCCCTTAAACACTTTTGCCCTCATGTAGCAGCCACAGACATTCCAGTCACCATTCTCACAGACCATGCCAACCTAACATACTGGAAAACCCCTCAAAAAGTCAATCGATAGTAGCTAGGTGGTTTGCTGAAATCTAAGACTACAACTTGATTATCAAGCACATCCCTGGGAAGATCCACACAGCCCCCAATATATTATCCAGACCATCAGGAGCAGACCAAGGCAAGGAGGACAACACAGACCTCACCCTTCTTCCCTCATCAATGTTTATCACCAGAGCATCAGCACCAACAAACTCCCTCAACCAATGAGTAAGAGAAGTGCAGCAACAAAGAAGGGCAGAGATGGAATCATGGTGCAACTTGCAAGAAGTGAGGAAATTACTGGAAGGATATATGGAGGGGTGGAGACTTGCAGTACCTTCAGGACTACAGCTAAGATGTGACATCCTATCCTGTTTTCATGACTCACCCACAGCAGGACACCCAGGCAGAGATAACACTATAGCTCTTACTACACAATGCTACTGGTGGCCAGGGATAAACACCTGGATAAAACAATATGTGGACAGATGCGCTCATTGTCAACAACACAAGATCCATACCACAAAGAAAAAGACACCCCTTTACCATATCCAGGGAGACTCACAGATGCATCCCTTAACATCATAGCTCTGGACCTCATCACTCAATTGCCCAAATCAGATGGAAAAGATGCCATCCTTACTATTGTTGACCAAGGATGTTTGCGAGCAGCACTATTCATACCATGCGTGACGATGATTACAGGTGAAGGTGTAGCTCACCTATACCTCCAACACCTCTTCCCATGGTTCAGAGTACTGTCCAAGATAATCTCAGACCAAGACCCACATTTCACCTCTCATTTCACCAAAGCACTAACAACAAAGTTGAAGTAGAGAGAAACATCAGCATGGCCTTCCACCCACAGACAGATGGACTTACCGAACGAAAGAACCAATGGGTCAAACAATATCTCTGACTCTATACATCAGCCCAACAAGACAACTGGGCCAACCTGCTACCTATTGCCACATTCATGCATAACTGCTGGCCAAACACAACAACCAAATTAAGCCCACACAAAATCATCCTTGGATATTACCCCAAAGTAACAGAAGAACTGATTGCAACCACTAACAATGAAACCATGGAGGATAGACATAGACGTGCCAAGGAGCATTGAGAAGCAGCAGTGCATGCCCTCAATGAAGTCACAAAAGCAATCCCACCAAAACAGTACCATGAAGGGGACCAAGTTTGGTTAGAGGCAAAACACCTCTCACTGCCTTACGCATCCACGAAACTAGCACCAAAATGACATGGACCCTTCAAGATATTATATGAAATCTCACCGGTGGCTTATCAACTGCAACTGCCAATGGCCTGGACCATCCATGACATGTTCCACAGTTCATTACTCACCCATTATAAAGAGACTGAAGAACACAGGACCAATTACCAATGCCCACTGCCAGAGATGATTGATAATGCTGAGGAATATAAAGTGGAGCAAATTATCAATCACAGGTACCAAGGGAAGAAACCTCAGCTTCAATACCTCATCCGCTGGAAGGGTTACTCAGCTGCTGATGATACATGGGAGCCTGCTGACCAAGTACATGCCTTAGCCTTAGTAACAAGCTATCATTGGCGTCACCCTTTAAAGGATGGAGAATGGTATAAAGAATGAAAGCAAACAGCATGGGTCAAATCCATCACCTCTCCTTCTTCCACCCTTTTGTTGCTAGCAACAACATCATGTCCTCACCCCTCTCCATCCCTTCCTACATCACAGCCAGCCCCAGTGGATGTGAAGAGCCTCTACCAGTCCCACCCCCAACACAACAATCAGAAGGGAAGAAGCCTGAACCCCTCGTCATCCTAGAGGAAGTGGTGGCATCGTCCACAGAGTTCAGTGAGTTTCCACTCTCACCTCAAACTGTCCATGCTGCTCTCGAAGGGAATAGTCCAACCAAGGAGCAACTCACCCTCATTGCTCAAGGGCTGGCCAGTGTTGTGCGCAAGAATGAGAAAGTGTCATGACGCAACAAGGACCAACTCGCCATACTCAAGGGACAATCCAACACTCTGGCAGAGCATGAAGCAAATGCAGCTCATTTTGAAGCCACCTACAATGTCACGCGGGACGGAGCGTGGCGGTTCTGTCGATGTTTCTGTCTGGCAGCCTCCTTGGCTGTTCGTTCTATTGTTATGAGGGATAGGGCGTCTGGCCTGTCTCTGTCCTTCTGCTGTAAGTGTAGGATGATATCTGCGTCGGTGACCGTCGTCTTGGTCGTCTTCTGTGGAGTTCTAACGCCTTGTTAGAACGGCTGTGGGTAGTGGCGGTGCTGGCTGCTGTCGTTCCCTATCTCCTGAAGGAGGAAGGGGATCTAGATGTGAAGGAGTCGATTTGGATACTCAAGATGAGTGTCCAAAGGAAGGGATGTCTGAAGTGCTGATACGCCTTGTATTGCACTTAGTTCGTTGGTATGCCACTAAGGTCGTGAATGGAAGGAGCTGCTCCTTCCTGCTGGGGATTCTGGTGCAGATAGGGTAGTTCTATAGAGCACTGAGAGGTCCGTTACTCAGTGACCTTCGTCTGTCTGAAGCGAAGAAAGGCAACGCCTTTCTGAGCGCTTAACGTATGTGTCGGAGTTCGAAGAGTTCCCAATCGGGACTCGGTTTACTATATATGGTAGATTAAGTGAAACGCGTCACTAAGTCGCTTAGCAGACCCTAGGGTACGTTCTAGGGCGCAAGTGGGAGGGAAAAGGGGCTGGGAAGCTTCGGATCGCTCGGAGGGTTGCTCTGAGAATGTCTAGGATTCACAAGAGACCAAGCTTAAGGCTTTGGTCCCCTTCTATGAGCGTATTTATACACAAGTATTTAGGCGGAGTCATCGGCAGTCTATGACGCGTTTCAGCGGCAGTAAGGCCACGAAACTCGTCGGCATATTAGTGTAAGTAATCTAGTAATGAGCCGAGGCAACACAACAGCAGAAGGGATCGGCAGGAGTGTAATAGTGGTAGGGTAATGTAAGGAGGGGGAAGTGGTGACGACTCCGGCCGAGCTGTGGGAAATATGTACATATAAGGCAAGTATATTAGTAAGCGTAAGCGTCCCAATAGTCCACCATGACATACAAGCATTGGAGAGATGACCAGCTTGCAGCCAATGAGGAAGATCTGGGGATACCTGAAGGGTATGAGGAGAATGAAGGGTGAGTGCCCGATTTCTTCATTCCCATCACTGATGGCGCTTACACCATCCACACCCTCACCGCATACATCAAATATGAGGGTCAATACTGCCTTGGCACCTCTGGGAAAGGAGAGGCCATTTACCAGCAAGAACCTTTCATGCCAAGCCAGATTACCATTAATGAGGAAGGCAAGTACCCTCACTGGTTTTTCAAAGCACTCACAGACCCAAACACCTACAATGCCATGCTGCATCATGCCCTCAAGCCTAGAGAAGACTGGGGCACTGCCACTGCACTCCAGCAATACCACGAAACTATCACTGACCTTATGGGCCTCCACATTGAGGTCAGAGAGCTACAAGCCCATATCAACTCTCTCCAATACCAAGAAGAACAAAGCCACCATTGCCTACTCACCTCTCACAAATACAAAAGCTATGCCCTCTTCTGCAAAATGCAAGATGGGCCACTCATCAACGGGGACTCTACATGTAAGTTCTCTGCCATCCCTAACAGCTCACGCTGTGGTGCAGCTCATTTCTAGACTGAGGGTAATGTCACAGGGCAGCTTGCACAAAGGTAAGAGAACTGCCAATGGCAAGTAGAGATCATGTTTGACCCCTAGGTGTGGTAGGCCCGTCTAGGCCTAGGGATTAGTGATATGGGTAGGACCTTGTAGTCATCCAGTGTGTCAGCATCCTTGTATCTCCATCAGCATAACAGTAAGCTGAATAGCCTGAATAAGGCTGTAGTCAGCAGTAGTTAGTCATGTACTCTTTAGTACTTGTACATGAGCATATGCAAAGACTCAACTCTAAGTTGAGTCTCCTGTCAAATAGGAGTAGTGACTTGTTTCTATCATCTCTAGGAGTAGCTGTGGCTTGTTCCACTCTTCTCAGTGTTATCTGCATATATCTCTGCATCTTGCAACCACCCAACGAACCTTGGGTGGCTTTGGACTCTAGCACAATCAACAAATCATTCAGAAGTGAAACAAGCTACTTCTCTCTAGCTGTACTAGAGGCGTCTGCTGAGTCTCTCCCTGAAACCTTCAGTATTCATCCTACTAACAAGGTCTAACATGTCACTGCCATCACTGGTGACATAGATGGTGAGGAAATAATTCAAGAAGGCATTGACAAGCTAGAGGAGTATCAGCAGGAAACTGAAGGTGTTCCAGCTTATACAATTTCTATATGTAAGTGATTTGTTCTAGTGAATGGTTTCTCTTCTAATGCTTAATCTAGTGTTAAACCCCAAAAGAAAGTTACAGTGGTTCAGAGACCACACCTCAAGGTCCATAGATCTAATAAGGTTAACTTTAATTGATGCTGTACAGTCACTTAAAAAATTGTCCTAATGTTTGGCCATTTTGGAAAGCCTGACTTGTCATAAATCAAATAAATTAGGTAATATTTTGAAAACAATATATCTTATAGTTTAGCATCTTAACATTCAGGAATGCTTAGAATCACATGATTTGGACCAAAAGTGATGTAGCAATGTGCAAGATAAAGTTGGGTATCATTGGGTGTCACCGCCAAGGGTTTGACAGCAACAATAGACACACTAAGTCGATGAGCTAGGACTCGAAGTGTCCTAGAAGACTTGTAGAGTGGAAGTCGACCTGCAAGTCGATGTCGATCTCGGGTTCCCGCTTGCTGAGCTCCAACTCAGTAGCCACCCACAAGGAAGTAGAACACTGCTAAGATTGAGACAAGAGACTCAACTTGCCTCTACCAGGCGTAATGAGTCCCCTATATATAGTACATGGTACTTGAGGGCAGGCCTAAGGCCTGAAGGGGGCAGTGCTACCTATTTTAAAACCAGAACAATAACAACCAATGGCGTAAGCCACTCAAGAATCACAAGCTGATCTACATGAAACGGGGCGCAGACATGAAACAGGGCACGAACTCTATACTTGGCCGGTTCCGCAACTTACAGGGGCGCGATGGTGTTGAACCATCACCCCAGGCCGGTTACATTGGGACAGTTTTTTGACCCTCTATTTTATCTATGGTAGGTATCCAATTAGTA
>WTXH01000470.1:0-15707 GCA_022376555.1 Russula compacta | reverse complement strand
ATGCTGATGCATCGACTTGGAGGACGAATTGTTTATTGAGGTCAGGTTGTGCGAGGATGGGGCCTGTTGCACATCCGTGTTTCAGCTCCTCGAATGCCTTTTGCTGTGGTTCTTCCCAGTGCCAGATGGTAGCTTTCTTTGTTAGCTCCAGCAGGGGTCGGGCTATCTTTGAGTAGTTGGGGATGAAGTATTGGTAGTATCCAGTGAACCTGAGGAAACTTTGTACTTTGGTTGGTGTCTTGGGAGGTGACCAGTCAGCTATTCCTTGTAGCTTTTTGGATGCATTTGTAGTCTCCCTTTCCCCATGATGACCCCCAGGTATTCAATTTTGTCCCATTCGAATTCGCACTTCTCCGGTTTCAGGTATAGGTCGTGCTGTTGGAGCTTGTCAAGGACTCGATGCACATATCCTTGATGCCGGCATTGGTGTTCCTCTTCACTCTCGTGCGGGTGTTTGGCCATGTGGATTGCTAGGTCATCCATGTACACGGACAGCCATCCTTCTCCCACTTCCTCCCAGAAGATGGTGTTCATCATCATTTGGAATGTAGCTGGTGAGCTTGTCAGTCCGAAGAACATGACTGTGGGCTCGAATAGCCCTTCCAGGGTGAGGAATGCTGCTTTCCATTCATCGCCCTCCTTGATTTGATGTTGTTGTGTCCCCATCTAATGTCGAACTTGGTGAATAGTGTGCACCCGCTGAGGCGGTCGATGACTTGTGGGATGAGTGGGGACATGTTCCTATTCCACTTGGTCCATTTGTTAAGAGGGCAATAGTCTTGAACCGGTTGCAATTTCCTGTCTTTCTTCTTTACAAAGAAAAGTTTGCAGCATACGGGGATTTAGAGACTCTAATGGTGCCCCTTTTCAAGTGTTCTTGGACGAATTTGTGGATTTCCTTCTTTTCTTCCTGGTTGAGGGGTAGTAGTCGCCCTGGAAGGGTTGCTGGTGCATTGGGCATGAGTTCAATTGCATGGTCCCATATTGTGAATTTCGGCAGCCTTTGAGACTCGGCTTCACTGAAGACTTTGCCATGTCATTTGTATTCTTCTGGGATGGCTGCTTTGTCTTCGTCGTGGTTGTTCCTATAGTGGCCGGCCAACCCAGTAGGATTCTTCCTTTCTCCTTATCGGTTGGGGAACATTTTGCGTTCTTGACATGTAAATGGCCTTTGCTGCATTGGGTGCTGACAAGATGATAGGTAGATGTGATATGTCGATCCAGCCCCTGCCCCAGTTAATCTTTGGTTGGGTGGCAGTGAACCATGGGTATCCTAGGATAGCTTTGTGCTCCCCTAGTTCGGTGAGGAAGAATCGGAAGCATGTCTGCTTGTTTCCTGTCTTCAGGTGTAAGTCCGTGTAGTATTGTAAGGCTCTGCTCTTGTTTTGGGTTCCATCCACATTGAACAATGGTCTGGCCTGGGGAAGTCATTTGATTGGTAGTCTAACCCATTTGGTGTAACTTAGGTTCATGAAGTTTTCGGTAGCTCCTGAATCCAGCAGGGCTGTTCCTTCGGCTCTTTTCGTGATAGATTGTGCGTAGAATTGTACTGTCATTGATTTTCTTGCTGATAGGTACACATTATCGCTATTGCTCCACCTGATCAGCGCCGATTTGATCAGGCAGAGGGAAAATTCTCTGTGACCCCCATCTCCTTTGCCAACCATTCTTGGTCTTGGGGGTCATTCATTCTAAGTGGGCTCGAGTAGTGGTGACGAGGTCTTCCATGGGGGCTTTGGCCATTCCGTAGTCTTCTTCTAGGTCGATAAGGTTTGCCTGCCTGTTGTAGTTCGGAGGGCGACCCCTCCTTTGCAGGCAGTTACGTGCGAAGTGTCCTACTTGCCCACAATTGAAGCAGGCGTTGTTGTTGGTGTTTGCTACTTGTCCTTGGGTTGGTCATCCTCCTCTTTGCGGCCTCCAGTTGCCTCTGCCCCTCCAATTGTTTAGGGCGCGGTTTTGTCCCAGGTCCATTGGTACTGGGGTATTGTTCATGGATGGTGGCACATTGGACAAGTTAAACAAGGGTGGTCTTCCTTGGTTGTTGCGCCAGTTTCCCTGATTGTTCTGGCTAAAGAAGGGCTGTCGTGGTTGTTGATTAACCCTTTGGAATGCGTTGCTCCCTCCTTGGTTCCTCTTTAGTATTCCTTCAATGACAGCTCGTCCCTGGCTCAGCTGTTTTCCTCAGTCTTTTAGGTCCTGGTAATTTTGTGGGACTGGTGGCTTTAGGATGTTGCGTAGAAGGGTTTCTGGTAGTCCTCGTAGGAACATATTGTAGGTTTCTTTGTTCCCTTGTGTGTACCCTGCCTTCCTTGCTAGTCCTTCAAATTTGGCCACGTATTCATTGAATTTGTTCCCTTGCATTCGGCACTCCATTAGTTCATTTCTGGCCCTCTGCAGTGCCTGGGTATCCTGAAATTGCTGTTGGAACTCTGTTAGGAATTGATCCCATAGCGCTGGGATGTTATCTTGGGGTAGGACCAGGTTGTTGAGCCAGTTTCCTATGTCTCTGACCCATTGTGCGGCTTCTTCTCCTTTGATGAGGGTGAGGGTGAATGCAACCTTTTTGTAGGGTGAGTCAAACCCTGCTACGTCTGCGTTGAGCCAAAGGTATGCTTTCACTTCATTGATGAAGTTGTCGGCTCTTGTTTGATCTCCATAAAACAGCTGGGGCAATCCCCCATTGTTTTTACGTTGGTGCTGGGGCTATTGGTTGTTGAGGGATACCGGGTTGTCCAGGTCCTCCTGGCCCTCCTGTCCCTCCAGGTTGTTGCTGTAGGGCTTTCTGTAAGGAGGCCTGTAGCGTTTGTGGGGTCATCATACTGGGCTGAGTGGGTTGGCTACTACTGGTTGCGACTGCTGTAGCCACTTGTGTGCTTGTTTGTGTTGACATGGTTTGAGAGATGCTAGGGAGATTGATTCCTGTCGGCAAGGCATCTACTGGTAGGCTCTTGTGGGGTGTGAGTGGTCTGATGGGGAATGGGGTGATTGGTTGGGGTAGTGCTTCCTTTAGGTCTTCATCTATGGGGGTAAGATGGATCTGTTGATTGACAGTAGTGTCTTCTTCGACTTCTTCAGTCGATGTCCTCTCTCTTCCTGACGAGGCTTCTTCCTCTTCTTCGTCTGAGGCTTCTGATTGGCTTTCTTCTGGGTGGTTCCTAAGTCATATTCGGCTAGCTGGGGAATGTACCTTCCTACAGCGTATGTTTGGCTGAGCTGGCTCCACTGGGCTTCTCTCCACTGGCCTTGGTATCGGCACACTTGTCTCTTGTGGTTAATCTTCCCGTCTCTAGCAATGAGTACTAGGATCGGATGTCCTTTGGTGTTTAAGACGTGGTCTGTCTCTAGTCACTGAACCCTTTGGTTGGCACGTCCTCTTGCAATGTCTCCTGGGTGGAGAGTTCCTCCTATATATGAGCTACTGGCCATGATGAAGAAAGTTGAGTCTAATGTCACCGCCAAGGGTACTTGGTAGGGACAATAGATGCAAGTCAAATGAAAGTGTCAAGTCGCAATAGGACTTGCACTATAGTGGAATGATGAAAGAGATAGAGAGTTCCTGCTTATTGCAGTACATCGCAATAGCCACTCTGGCAGATGGAGAAGAGCACTTGTGTGTATTGACAGAGACTCAACTTGCTAGTACATGGTGCAAGGAGTGACTACTTATAGTAAAAGGTGGCCTAGGCCCAAAGGGACAAGTGCCCAACTAGGTAGTGTTGGAATCTGGAACAAAGGGAATGCTAATAGTAGTATAAGGGAGTCACGAAAAGGGAACAAAGGGATAGCCAAAAAAAATCAGACCCATACAAGCTAGGGTCGCATGTGATAATAGTACAGAGGTGCAAACACTTGCCTGGTTGCAGAACTTACATGGGCGCGGACAGTTGAATGTTCACCCAAGGCTGGTTACACAATAAATCTGTCACACTAGGATGTCACATGTCTTAGTGTGAGGGTTTGGTTTTGGTTCTTGGTTCAGTTTGGGTTTGGATGCCTTGTCCAAGTCTGGTTTCTGATATGGGTCAGGGTTTGGAGTTCTGTCCTTAGAACTCATATGGCTGTAGCTCTGAATGGTGTGTAGCAGCACTGGCTATTCTGTTATCACTCTAGGAAGTGATGTCTGGAGGTGCAATGACATCTTATATTGCACTTAGTTCATTGGTGATTCACAAAGCTGTGAATGGAAGGGGTTCTGATATCTGGTAGGAGCAGCTCCTGGGTGCTACTGGTGGTTGTAGTATGTGACTTGTTTGTATAGACAACTAGAGTTCCTTTACTAGTGGCCTTCATATAGATGGCTAGAGTTCCATTACTATCAGCCTTTGTATTTGGGTTCTGGGTGGGAAAGATGGCATCTTTCTGTCTGAGTTTGTTCAGAGTTTCAAGTGAAGAGCAAATGTGGCTCTAAGTCAATTTAGCAGGCCTTAGGGTACGTTCTAAGGTGCAAGAGGATGGTTCTGATGGTTCTTAAGCTTTAAGTTCACAAGGGATGAACTAGAAGTCCTGTATTATACAAGAGACTAAGCTTAAGGCTTGAGTCTCACTTTGGGGGCTTTTATCAGCCCTGTGGCTACTGTATAGTAAGTACATATGACTAAGTAGAGGATGATGCATCTCTAAGGCATTGTACTAAGCATATATGACTACAAGATAGTAAGCATGTATGACTAAGTAAGTGATGACATGTTCAAATGGCATTCTACTAAGCCTATATGACTAAGAGGCTTGGATGATGCATTTAAGTGGCATCATGAGGCTATGAGACTATGAAACATGGCAGCATATTAGTCTGAAAGTATTAGTAGCAAGCCAAGGCAACATGACATAAATTGGAGGGCAGTGAAGCATAATAGAGATGTGGTAATGTATAGGGATGGATGTGGAAGTGGCTTCCCGCCAGTCCATGAGAAAGTAAGAAATATATATGGTAAAAAGTGAGGTAAGTGAGATCAGTCTAGCAGTCCATAACATCACCCCCTGTTTAGAGTCTTGGGGAGTGTCCTTGGTGGGACTCTGTGAAGGGGCAGTTGCGACAGATGTGGCCAGTGTGGCAGCACTTGTGGCACTTCTTGTGGTTCTTGATGGCCCCCCAGGACTGTATATACTCATTGTTGTCATCATCAGTGTCAAGGGGGGCAATGTTTGAGGTACTCAGGGACTCTAAAGTCCTTGAGCATCTTGTTGTGAGCAACTTTCTTAAGGTTGCTCCAGGGGGCTGGCTGTGCTTTGAGGCCTGTGGCAATACGGTTGAAGGTGTTGGCATCCTGCAATCCTCCTAACCACTCCATCTTCTTCATCCACATGAACACTGCCTTAATTGTGAGTTTAAGCATTTCTTGCTCAAGATAGTGGTTGTCTTCTTCCACTTGCAGTAGGTGATGATGGCTGCTGTTAGTGATTCGTCCCCTTTATTGTTCATGGTGTTAAGGATGCTCTCAGTGAATGGTTCCCTGCCAGAGAACAGTTGGCTGTGATGT
This sequence comes from Russula compacta, assembly GCA_022376555.1. Lineage (NCBI taxonomy): Eukaryota > Fungi > Basidiomycota > Agaricomycetes > Russulales > Russulaceae > Russula > Russula compacta. The sequence goes on along the minus strand of WTXH01000470.1, from coordinate 10,230 downwards.
TTAGTGTATCCAGCAGCAGGATGTGTGGAGGGGATGGGACAGAGTAATTCTGTGTAAATTGGGTGTCCCTTACCCATGGTGGTGCTAATGAGGGGGTAGCGGTTGTTGTCAAAGTGGTATTTGAAGTACTTGGCATGTCCGGCTCCTCCCTTTTCATTGGGAATGATGAATGGTTTGAATGTGCGGGTGCACCAGCCGGGCCTGGGTATTCCTTGCTCTCCTCACCCTTTGTCTGGTCCTTCTCCTCCTTGTTGACTCATTTGTGTATTTCTTCATCTTCTTCTTTTTCTTGCTGGGAGCAAGCTGGTTTGGCTCCCAGTGCACAAAGGGGTTGTGGACATGCCTGCTGGAAATGCTGAGTGTATATGGTGGTGGTGGTGGTGGCCTCTGCAAGCATTTGTGAGGGTTCGAGCCTAAGGTTAGTGGAGGAGAAAGTGGGGAAGCTGGGGCTGTGACTGAATACCCCATAGGGGTAAGCGTGGTGGGGAGATGGATCCCCAGAACTGTTGTTGGAGGTGGTATCCTCAAAAAAGTAAGGGGTAAAAGCAGTTGTGGGTAGGCTGGTTGTGGGTGCCATAGGGGTGGTGCTGATGATTGCCATTGTATTGTGGTTGGGCTGAATGTTTAAAGTTGGGAATGGTAGAAGTGGAGTGTGAGAGAGGAAGTGTGGTAGTGGTAGTGAGGCTGGTTTGGTAGTAAGTGGCTGAAGAGGCAGTTGCTTGCTGAGGTCTTTGTCTTGATTCATAAGTCCTTATATATGTTTTGACCCCCTGTTTAGGTTTCTTTGGTCTTGTGAAATTCTTCAAGGAGCTCTGGAGCATGTAGGTCATCACTGCTGACCCATAAGTTGTCTGATGCAGGGTATCCTTTCCATCTGACCAGGTATTGGCACTGACATCTGTGCCCATGTCTCCTTTCTGCAATAATTTCATCAACTTCATATTTTCTTTGCCTTCTATTGTGTCAGTTGGTGGTCATTTGTAAGGCTTGCTGTACTCCTTGGTTTCTGTATAAGGTGTTATTAGATCCACATGAAACACATCATGTATGTTCATGTTCGGAGGTAGGTTGAGCCGGTATGCCACTGCTGATATTTGCTGACTGATGGTGAGGGGCCTATATGCTTTGGTGCCATTTTCTTTGATGGTGCCTTTGTTTTGATGTTGTGTGCATCAAGCCATACTTCTTGTCCTTCTTTGTATTCTTGATTGGTTTCTTTATTTGGGTCTTCCTTTGTAGCACTTGGTGGGCTATTGTTCTTGCCTTGGTAAGTTCTTTTATTCGGGTGGTGGTGGCAGGTACTGTTTCATTGCCATCTTTCCAATTTGCTTGTGGATTTGTTCCCATGATTAATTGATGTGGTGTAAAGCCTGTTGTTTCATGTTTCCATGTGTTGTGAGCAAATTCTGCTACTGAGAGGTACTGAGCCCAATTGTTTTAAACTCTGTTGGCAAATTGTCCTAAGTAGCCTTCAATCCATTGGTTCATGTGTTCACTTTGTCCATCTGTTCTTGGGTGGAAGGTGGTACTCAAGTTTTGTCTCATCCTGATTGCTTTACACATGGTACATGCAAAGTTGCCTGTAAATCTTGGGTCTCTGTCTGATATGATCTGTTTTGGTGTTCCAAACCAGGGGAATAAAGGGCAGAGGTATAGTCTAGCTACTCCTTCTCCATTGATGGTTTTCTTACAGGGTAAGAATATGGTGGCTTTGGAACATCCTTGGTTGACAATGGTAAGGATTGAGTTGTATCCTTTTGACTTTGGTAGGTCGGTTATGAAGTCCATGGATGTAACTGGCCTTGGGTGGACATTCAACTGTCTGCGCCCATGTAAGTTCTGCAACCGGGCAAAAGTGTTTGCAGCTCCTGTATTACTATCACATGCGACCCTAGCTTATATGGGTCTAGATTTTTTTGGTTACCCCTTTGTTCCCCTTTGAGACTCCCTTTGTACCGCTGTTAGGATCCCCCTTTGTTCCAGATATCACTATTGCCCTTTTGGCACTTGTCCCCTTTGGGCCCTAGGCCACCATCTACTATAAGTAGTCAACTCCTTGCACCATGTACTAGCAAGTTGAGTCTCTTGTCAATACATAACAAGTGCTCTTCTCCATCACTCAGAGTGGCCATTGCAAAGTACTGCAATAGGCAGGAACTCTTCATCTCTTCACTGTCAACTGCAATACAAGTCGTAGCGTGACTTGGTTCTCTTTTTCATTTGCATCTATTTGTCCCTACCAAGAATCCTTGGCGGTGACATTAGACTCAACTTTCTTACACCATGGCCAGTAGCTCATACATAGGAGGAACCCTCCATCCAGGAGACGTAGCAAGAGGGCATGCCAACCAAAGGGTTTGGCGACTAGAGACAAATCATGTCTTGAACACCAAGGGACATCCAATCTTGGTGCTCATTGCTGGAGACAGGAAGATCAATCACAAGAGACAAGTGTGCTGATACCAAGGCCAGTGGAGAGAAGTCCAGTGGAGCCAGCTCAGCCAGACATACACCATAGGGAGACATATTCCCCAGCTAACCAAATACGACTTGGGAACCACCCCAGAAGAAGACAGGTCAGAGGCTTCAGATGAAGAAGAAGCTTCATCAGGAAAAGAAGGAGCATCAACTGAAGAAGTCGAAGAAGAAGCTACCATCAACCAACAGATTTGTCTCACTCCCATCGATGAGAACCTAAGGGAGACACTACCCCAACCAATCACCCCATTCCCCATCAGACCACTCACACCCCACAAAAGCCTACCAGTGGACGCCTTGCCAACAGGAATCAGCCTCCCTAGTATCTCTCAAACCATGTCGACCCAAACAAGTACACAAGTAGCCACGGCAGTCACTACTAGCAGCAGCCAGCCCACTCAGCCAGCATTACAACCCAACAGAAGCTACAAGCTTCCCTACAAAAGGCATTGCAACGACAGCCAGGAGGACCAGGAGGACCAGGAGGACCAGGAGGACCAGGACAACCCAGCATCCCTCAACAACGATAGCCCCAGCAGCCAATGTAAAAACAATGGGGGGGCTGCCTCAACTATTTCACGGAGATCGAACAAAAGCTGATGACTTCATTGATGAAGTAAAGGCCTACCTGCACCTCAATGCAGATGTAGTGGGGTTCGACTTGCCCTATAAAAAGGTTGCATTCACCCTCACCCTCATCAAAGGAGAAGAAGCCGCACAATGGGTCAGGGACATTGGAAACTGGCTTGACAACCTGGTCCTGCCCCAAGACAACATCCCAGCGCTGTGGGACCAATTCCTAACAGAGTTCCAGCAACAATTCCAAGATACTCAAGTGCTGCAAAGAACTAGGAATGAGTTAATGGAATGTTGAATGCAAGGAAACAAATTTGACGAATATGTGGCCAAGTTCGAAGGACTGGCAAGAAAGGCAGGGTACATGCAGGGGAATGAAGAAACTTACAACATGTTCCTGCAAGGACTACCAGAAACCCTCCTATGAGACATCCTGAAACCACCAGTCCCACAAAACTACCAAGACCTGAAAGATCGAGGAAAGCAGCTGAGCCAGGGATGAGCAGTCATTGAAGGAATACTTAAAAGGGGCCAAGGAGGGAGCAGTGTATTCCAAAGGATCAACCAACAACCACAGCAACCCTTCTTTAGCCAAAACAACCAAGGAAACTGGCGCAGCAACCAAGGAAGACAACCTTCATTTAACTCATCCAATGTGCCACCTTCCATGAACAACACCCCAGTACCAATGAACCTGGGTGGAACCATGCTCCAAACAACTGGAGAGGGAGAGGCAACTGGAGGCAGCAAAGTGGAGGACAACTGACCTGAGGACGAGTGGTAAATACCAACAACAATGCCTGTTTTAACTGTGGTCAGGTTGGGCACTTCGTGTGTAACTGCCCACAAAAGAGGAACCATCCTCAAAACTACAACAGACAAGCAAACCTCATCGACCTAGAAGAGGAGGACTACAAAATGGCTGAAGCCCCTGTAGAGGACCTTGTGGCTACCACCCGAGCCCACTTGGAACAGATGACCCCTCAAGACCAAGAAAGACTGGCAAAAGAAATAGGGGTCACGGAGGATTTTCCCTCTGCCTGATCAAGTCGGCACTGATCAGGCAGAGCCATAGCGATAATGTGTATCTATTGGCAAGGAAATCAATGACAGTATGATTCTATGCACAATCTATTGTGAAAAGAGCCAAAGGAACGGCCCTGTTGGACTCAGGAGCCACCAAAAACTTCATGAACCTGAGCTACGCCAAATGGCTCAGGTTACCAATTAAATGACTTCCCCAGGTGAGACCACTGTTTAATGTGGATGGAACACAAAACAAGAGTGGAGCTCTACAATACTACATGGACCTGCACCTGAAGACAGGGAGCAAGCAAACAAGTTTCTGATTCTTCCTCACTGAACTAGGAGAACACAGGGTCATCCTAGGATACCCATGGTTCGTAGCCATCCAACCCAGGATTGACTGGAGCAGGGGATGGATCGACATATCGCACCTACCCATCATCTTGTCAGCACCCAATGCAGAAAAAGCCATCTACATGCCATGAACTAGAAACATTCCCCGACCATTGCAAAGAAGAGAGAAGCCATACTACATTGGCAGGGCCACCATAGGGACCACCTGTTGTGGTGGACAGTTGGGACGCTTATGCTTACTAACATTCTGTCCATATATGTACGTATTTCTCACGGTCTGGCCAGAGTCATCATCACTTCCCCCACCCTACTTTACACACCTTCTATTATGCTCTTGTCGCTCCAGACTGCTGTTGTGTTGCCTTGGCTACTTACTAAGATACTTACACTAATCTGCCAACGGTTTTCATGGCCTTACTGCCACTGAAACATGTCAATCGCTGCTGGAAACTCCACCTAAATAGTCATGTATAAATATGCTCATAGAAGGGGACCAAAGCCTTAAGCTTGGTCTCTTGTGAATCCTAGACATTCTCAGAGCAATCCTCAAAGTGATCCAAAGCTTCACAGCCCCTTTCCCCTCCCACTTGCACCCTAGAACATACCATAGGGTCTGCTAAGTGACTTAGTGACACGTTTCACTTAATCTACCATATATAGTAAACTGAGTCCTGATTGGGAACTCTTTGAACTCCAACACATACGATAAGTGCTCAGAAAGGCATTGCCTTTCTTCACTTCAGACAGACGAAGGTCACTGAGTAACGGACCTCTCAGTGCTCTATAAAACCACCCCATCTGCACCAGAAACCCAGCAGGAAGGAGCAGTTCCTTCCATTCACGACCTTAGTGGCATACCAATGAACTAAGTGCAATACAAGGGTATCAGCACTCCAGACATCCCTTCCTTTGGATATGCATCTTGAGTATCCAAATCGACTCCTTCACATCTAGATCCCCTTCCTCCTTCAGGAGATAGGGAATGACAGCAGCCAGCACCACCACTACCCACAGCCATTCTAGCAAGGCGTTAGAACTCTACAGAAGACGACCAAGACGATGGTCACTGACGCAGATATCATCCTACGTATACAGCAGAAGGACAGAGACAGGCCAGACACCCTAACCCTCATACAAAGAGAACAAGCAGCCAAGGAGGCTGCCAGACAGAAACATCGACAGAACCACCACACTCAGTCCAGCATGACACCACCACTGACACAGACAAAACAGCCATCCCAGAGGAATATAAAAGACATGGTAAAGTCTTTAGCGGAGCAGAGTCCCAAAGGCTGCCAAATTCATGATATGGGACCATGCAATCGAACTCATGCCCGATGCACCAATGACCCTCCCAGGACGACTGCTACCTCAATCAAGAAGAAAAGAGGGAGATACACAAATTTGTTCAGGAACATCTAAGAAGAGGAACCATTCAAGTCTCCAAATCCCCATATGCCACAAACTTCTTCTTTGTGAAAAAGAAGGATGGAAAACTAGACCCATCCAAGACTATCGTCCTCTTAATAAATGGACCAAACAGAATAGGAACATATCCCCACTCATCCCACAAGTCATCAACCGTCTCAGTGGATGCACCTTTTCACCAAATTTGACATCAGATGGGGATACAATAACATTCGAATCAAAGAAGGCGATGAATGGAAGGCAGCATTTCTAACTCTGGAAGGGCTATTCAAGCCCACAGTCATGTTCTTCAGATTGACAAACTCACCAGCCACATTCCAAATGATGATGAACACCATCTTCTGGGAAGAAGTAGAAGAAGGATGGCTTCTGTATACATGGATGACCTAGCAATCCACTCAGCCAACACCCACATGAGAACAAAGGAGAACACATACATTGTCACCGGAATATGTACATCAAGTCTTAGACAAACTCCAACAACATGACCTATACCTGAAACCGGAGAAATGCAAATTCAAACAAGACGAAATTGAATACCTAGGGGTCATTGTCAGGAAAGGAAGACTACAAATGCACCCAAAGAAGCTACAGGGAATAGCTGACTGGTCACCTCCCAAAACACCAACTGAAGTACAAAGCTTCCTTGGGTTCACCGGATACTACCAATACTTCATCCCCAATTATTCAAAGATAGCTCGACCCCTACTAGAACTAACAAAGAAAGCTACCATCTGGCACTGGGAAGAACCACAACAAAAAGCATTTGAGTAGCTAAAAACGAGAATGTGTGACAGCCCTGTCCTTGCACAACCTGATCTCAACAAACAATTTGTCCTCCAAGTCGACACATCAGCATATGGTGTGGGCACCATACTGTCGCAGGAGGGAAACCACCTTACTCCAACCCTCGCCAAATGCTCCAAACCAACACTCCATCCAGTAGCATATTATTTGGCCACATTCACCACCACAGAAAGGAACTATGACATCTATGAGAGAGAGCTGCTAGCCGTCATGAAATCTCTGGCACACTGGAGACCATACCTGGGATGGACAAAAATACCATTCCTTATTTGTATGGACCATGCCAACCTCCAATACTGGAAGAGCCCCAGAAACCTCAATCACCACACAGCGAGATGGCATGCCGACTTACAAGAGTATGATTTCATCCTAGAATACATCCCTGGGAAGACAAACACCACAGCAGATGCACTATCCCAACTGCCTGGTAAAGATCAAGGAGAAGATGACAACAAGGATGTCACAATTTTCCCTCCACATCGAATCCGCACTGCAAAGACAATCCAAGGAAGGACAGTTGTACCAAATGTTAGGGAGGTCAAAAGAGTGATCGTCCGACAAGCACACACATACCAACAGCTGGACACCCAGGACGAGATGAAACCCTCAGAAGGGTTCAACAAAACTATGGTGGCCAGGAATGAAGGCATGGATTGGACTACATCAAAGGGTGTGCATATGCCAACAAGCGAAAATCATTACACCGCAGATCCACTCCATTGTACTGTATCACCACCAGAGAAGAAACCCCTCCATTCCAAACAGTAGCCATGGACTTAATCATGGCCTACCACAAAGAGAGGACTGGATGCCATCCTCACAATTGTAGACCATGGCTGCTCCAGAGCAGTGCTATTCCTACCATGTTGACCATAATAACAGGGCTAGGGATTGCCCAACTATACTTCACCCACATCTATCCATGGTATGGCCTACCCAAGAAAATTATCAGCGACAGAGATCCAAGGTTACATTGCACTTTGGCAAAGCACTCATGAAGTATTAGGATCCAACAAAACCTATCGACAGCATTCCACCCACAAACGGATGGACTGACTGAGTGCAAAAATCAATGGGTAGAACAATACTGAGGCTAATAACAGGAGGGCAACTGGAAGATTGGAGCAAATGGCTGCCAGTGGCAATGGCAGTACATAACAACCGAGGAATAGCACGACCGGACTATCACCCAATCAGATACTCTTGGGATATGAGCCAACACTGCACCCAGTGGAGAAATGGAAGACCAGCAATGTCATGGTGGACTATTGGGACGCTTACGCTTACTAATTTTCTTGCCTTATATGTACATATTTCCCACAGCTCGGCTGGAGTCGTCACCACTTCCCCTCCCTACCTTACCCAACTGTTATTACAACTCCTGCCGATCCCTTCTGCTGTTGTGTTGCCTCGGCTTGTTACTAAACTAATTACGATAATATGCCGATGAGTTTCGTGGCCTTACTGCCACTGAAACTCATCATAGACTGCCGATGACTCCGCCTAAATAGTTATGTATAAATACGCTCATAGAAGGGGACCAAAAGCCTTAAGCTTGGTCTCTTGTGAATCCTAGACATTCTCAGAGCAATCCTCTGAGTGATCCGAAGCTTCCCAGCCCTTTCCCCTCCCACTTGTGCCCTAAAACGTACCTAGGGTCTGCTAAGCGACTTAGTGACGGTTTCACTTAATCTACCATATATAGTAAACTGAGTCCCGATTGGGAACTCTTCGAACCCCGACACATACGTTAAGCGCTCAGAAAGGCGTTGCCTTTCTTCCTCCAGACAGACGAAGGTCACTGAGTAACGGACTTCTCAGTGCTCTATAGAATCCCCTATCTGCACCAGAAACCCAACAGGAAGGAGCAGCTCCTTCCATTCACGACCTTAGTGCATACCAATGAACTAAGTGCAATACAAGGCGTATCAGCACTCCAGACATCCCTTCCTTTGGATATAGTATCCAAATCGACTCCTTCGCATCTAGATCCCCTTCCTCCTTCAGGAGATAGGGAACGACAGCAGCCAGCACCGCCACTACCCACAGCCGTTCTAACAAGGTGTTAGAACTCCACAGAAGACGACCAAGACGACGGTCACCGACGCAGATATCATCCTACACATACAACAGAAAGACAGAGACAGGCCAGACCCCTACCCTCATAGCAATAGAACAACAGCCAAGGAGGCTGCCAGACAGAAACATCGACAGAATCGCCACGCTCCATCCAGCATGACAAGCAATGAGGCAATGGAAACAAGGGTGGAAAGGATGGAAAAGCCAGGAAGCACCATCGAAATGATCAACAAAAGAGCTGGTGAAACACCCTTGGCACAATACAAACCTGGAGATCAAGTTTGGCTAGAAGCAACCCACTTGACACTCCCATATCAAGGGTTGAAACTAAACCCAAAATGATATGGCCCCTTCAGATACTAAAAACAGTATCTCCAGTGGCATTCGAACTGGACATTCCAATCTTGGCAATCCACCCTGTATTCCACGCCTCCCTTCTATCCCCATATCATGAAACAGCTACCCATGGTCCCAACTTCTCTCGACCACCACCTGACCTAATAGCAGGGGAAGAACAATAAGGTGGAACAGATAAGAAACCACCAACGTCATGGCCGATCTGGAATGCTCCAATACCTCATAAAGTGGCAGGGGTATCCAGAAAGTGACAACACCTGGGAACCAGCTGACCAGGTACATGCTCCAGACCTCCTGAAAGAATATCACAGATGCCGGCCCTTGAATAGCATAAAAGGAAGCAGAAACCCCCAGCTCTAAACAACATCACCCACCTTCATCATCACAAAATAGCTTGCTCCAAGACATGTCCTCCCCAGCCCCGCTTCCCATCCCCCAGCTGGCAGAATGGCAGTTTCCTGGCCAATTCAAGACAGAGGAGGAGGCCGACCCGTTGGAGCTGGGAGAGAGGGACCGCATGCCCCTGCTAAGCTTAGAGACCTGCGGCAATTGGCCCCATCCCCACACACGCCATCACCATCCCAGGCCCTATGCATGACCTCAAGACCAATGCCCACTGGGATGGACCCCTGTCCCCAAACACAGTTAAGGCCGTCATGAGGGAAATGAGCATCTCACCCCCAATCAACTCCATGCCCTCGTCGAGGGGCTCTTTGCCACCATCCAGGAGAGAGACACACTACCAGCAGGGAGAGGGACAATCAAGGGCAACTCAACCAGGCCAACCGAGAGCACCTTGAGCTCAAGGCACAGCTGATGCCATCACTGGTGAGCCTCTCGAATGTCCCATGGCTTTGAGGAGAACAATGGGAGGCTCCCAAACTTCACCATCCCACCCCAAACGATGGAGAGCAGCCTGCCTGCTTCATCAAACAGCTGGATGACGGAAGGGTGGCTGGCCTCACAGGGGAGGCCAGGGGCAAGCATGATGCTCACATCATGACCTATTTGCTCAGCCAGACCTTGACGAATGCCCCCTCGAACCCCTTCCTGCATGGTTTCGCACGCTTTGGGGGACTCCACCGACTTCCACCCCCTCCATGAGGCTGTCATCACCCTTGATGA